>JAQGAU010003285.1:0-13534 GCA_034698045.1 Paramacrobiotus richtersi
GATTCAAAAAACGAATGACTGTTTTCTGGACAGGGTATGAACTAGTCTTGAGAAAAACAGCACGACTAGGAAAATGCGATGCGCTGGTGCCGCGTAAAACATTTTCAAATTTTTGGAGGGAAGTGATTGAAAGCGGTGGTTGGTTTTTGCATCTGGTGGGACTGGATTTTAACTGTTGTTTAAAAAATCACAGTCGCTTGAAGAAACCAATCCTTATGCCTCGAGAGACAGCGGAATGAATGGACATTAGAAAAACGCTAAAAAACGACAATGAGATTTTATGGTGGACGGCGGGGTCGCAAAGCACTTGATTAAATTTGATGGATCACCCCTGTCTGTTAGTTGTAAAACCGCCAAGAACATTGCGTAACCATCAAGTAAACGCATGATGTTGCGGTGCATTATGCACTGGGCCTTGGAATCTGATCAAACATTCGCAACCTCATACGAATACAAAGATAGTACAACAATAAATAGTTTTTCGACATTTGATATTTTACCTTGTAGTTGTTATTGTATGTGTCTTCCCACTTGATTATGTGTCGGCGGCTTGTACACCAACACACGTATAAGTATGGAAAAAAAATATTACAACATCCTTAAGACTTTCGTTGCGTTGCAGATCAATCCACAAGCGCGGATTTTGACCTAGCATGGAAACAATCACCCAACACGGCATATTCTCCCGTCCAATTTGCCCCAGATCAACCGATGCCGCGCTTCGCACTCTCCGGGCATAAAGTAGGAGAATGCACAGCTCCCGAAGCCGCAGGTAAACCCCAACGTTTCGAAGCGGTTTGACTGAGAGTACAGTCGTAAATCATGTTTTTCACCAGGAAGCAACAACTGTTTGGAAGCTTCCCTCTTCCTTCAACGAAATTCCTCTACCTGAAAGAGTTGCAGTTTTTTCGTCTGTTTTGTGATTCTTGCGCCGCGCACTGGAAATATTTGTTCGATTAGATTATTTTAAAGTCAGGGTCATTCAGCTTCTTGATTCGTGACTGTTGTTTTGGACCATTACATACTGCGATTTTCGACAGCATCAAGGAAGTGCTGAAGTCGTAAGAAAAAATGAAGAACACTGCACGAACAAACAAAATAAGAACGAAACGAACACAACGAGAAATCATAACCTCTAAATTCTTCCCACTTAGCCCGCGAAAGGAACTGCAGCTAAAATCAAACTAAAATCACCGCGCATAACTTCCTTTTTCGTGCGCTGAAACAGGAAACCAATTGATTCTGGTTTCTCCTGTCCTTAAAAACGACCTTTTATCGGCTTCCTTAAACAAAAACACTATCGACTCACACCCTAATCCAAAAGACTTGCTAGCGGAAAAAAACAACGTCCTAGAATCGTGCGATGTTGGTGACTTTCGGCAATGGCCGCCTCCTCAGCTGCTGCTCGAACGCATGTCGATGTGGTGCCAATGAATGTGTCACATGGATAACAATAAGTGCTGTTTTTCTAACACCGATACACCTTGACAACCATAGTTGTGTCTTAAAATCCGACAAAAGCGGAACAACGTCTGTTTCAGGAACTGGTTTTCTGTGTTTCTACTGGTATTTCATCCTGAAGGCATCTCTGCACGACGAACAAACAGGACGAACTGTTCCAGAGGAATAAAGTTGTTGTTGTTTTTGCATAAGAATTCCACGATGATCTACTGCACATTTCTTGTTACTGGTCTAGGCTCTAGCAGCATTATTAGTGTGCCTTTGATGTCAGCCGAATCCGTAACACTTCAACGTGCGGTTGCCAGGTCATCATCAGGAAGGCAGGAGAACTGATACACATAAGCACACAAAGGTCATACATCCTTCCGCAAACCTTGGCCGGCGCGCCCGACTTCCCATAGTGTCAAACGCAACTGGCTGAACGATGTAACAGTCAGATAAAGCACTGTAGCGTAGTTCTTTTTCGGGCTCCCGTTGGTCAGCGGCGGCGCCGCACGTCGAGGTGGCGGGGACGATGTATGAGATCGCAAACGTGTCAGCAATCGCGTATCCGACACGAATGGCATGCCGGATCTCTAGGCCATCAAGGTCAAGCCATCCGGTACCATCGCCTCTGTCTAAACCTATGTACCATCGTGAGGCGGAAATACAGTGCCGAAAAGTGCCATAAAGTTACTACTACTGCAAAAGATCTTGATAGCTGATTTCAAAACTAACATGGCCTTTGCAACTCATTATCATCCACCTAGCTAAGAAGCCGTGGTCGATGTCGGCTCTTTCCCTACTTTGCGGCACGTTTGCTTAGAACATTATGTGAAGCGCGGCACACTGTTAAAACTTTTCATGCCTTATCTTAGCACAGGAATGTTAGCCCGGCGTTTCTTTTGCCAGTTCGCATGCATAACACCAGAAATTTAGATTGCGCCAGCCAGATTACCATGGAATACAGCTGCATATTCTGGCCAAATTGTTTTGCAGAAAATGAACCCAACTTTTGATTGATTACATCGGCTTTCTTTCATGTGACTGCAAAAGTTCTCTTAAATGCTAATGTCTGGCAACATTCGCTGTCATTGCGGTAAATGTTGAGTTGGGCTTGCCGTCCTTCAGACTGGTTCTGATCTTCCGAAGCGTACCAACGATTTTCCGAAGCGTAACGTGTGCACTGAGTGCAAAGGAAAACAGGTTTGCTAGAGCATGGTTTTGAATATTTAATTGTTTTATTCGCAGTCGCGCTAAAAACGCGTCTTCGACATTCTGCATAATTTATGTTCGTTATTGTAAGGAAGTTGAAGTGCGTGTCTGCCCAACTATGCGAAGACAGTCAGCAGACGTCATTGTGATACGTTGATTTATTTATAATGTAATTTTATGCTTTATTCCGTAATGTTTTTTGCAGGGTACAATCATGAAGACTGGAGGGAATTTTATGTGTGCCGGATTACTGGTGCTCCTGGTATGCAGCTCGAGTTCTGCCCGGTACGTATGTATAAAGTAACCGAATAACGGGGTACACTTTTAGTAACGTAACTGCCACATGAAGTTGAATTGCCTAACAGACACAATGAATGGAAACTTATGGTTTTGGGAACATTCCACACATCCCACGTCATGAGAGTAGAACACAACTTTTCGACTTATATCTCGTAAATAACTGTTTGTGAAGTACAGTTTCACTGAACGAAAAGACCACAGACACCGTCGAGGAATTTCGGGCGTTTAAGGACCAAGTCAGCATCCAGATGCAGTCACGAAGAGACGCGTTCTTCGAGGAAAATCGCATATGAGGTGATGTAATTTGCAGCACTTCGTCCATAACCAGGACCAGCTCTGCTACCGTCCCGGTCGCGCCCATTCGGAAGCTTATTGTTGTAATTGTTTGCGCTGGAACGACCACGCCCTTCTCCCGCTGCCCCGCTGCGACATCCACGGCGACTTGGTTTCGTCTGGAATTTTCCGCTAGCTCGAACTGCTCACATATCTCCAGCGCTTTCTCGAGCGTATCGAGCTCGTTAACTTTTACAGTTCCTTTGTGTACTGTCTTTCTGTAATCCATTCAGGAACGCCGCTTGCTTGTTTCGCTCCTGAATGACTGATAGAAATTCCACGGTTGTCGTCTTCTTCCTTTTTTACTGTCTAAATAATGGTTTAAGGTTTCCTGCAACGGAGCATTCCACTCTCAAGGCAGCAGACAATGATCCTCACAGCACACCAGGATTTGTGCTGTTCGCAAACACATGTGTCAACAATCTGTCAACAATTCCTGCATTTCTTTGAGAAGTCGAGGAGTGTTTCGCAGGTTCCTGCTCCAGCTTGAAATAAAGATTCCCTCCGTAGATTGCAATATTTTCTTCGCATACGCGTACTCCAGTTTATTCACAATTTGGGAGACACTGAAAATTCGCGTGGATCTCGTGGCAAGCACCTGGTATAGTGCATCTCCAGTGCATCCACTCCCAACGAGTCCAGGAGGAGCAGCTTTTGCTCTTCCGTTTCGGTGACCTTTTCAGCTTTACGTGGTTCCGATAGCGGAACTGCCCGACCACCGGGTCATGGTAGATGGTTCAGACTTCAACAGAAGCGAATTCTCTCTGGAAATCGTTGTCCCTGGTGTACAGATAGTCGCCATCTCAGCACAACACGGTTATTGAGTATCACATGTTGAGGTATACGCTCAAAGCTGATGATCTGTCGTAGTATGGTCTTAGATCACAATAGCGTTAGTTTCGACTAGACTTGCAGTGCGTCTTTGGAGTTATTAGATTCATAGTGCCTATTCTCCCTATAGTAACCAGCCAGGCGGACGAGTCCAGCACTATTTCCCTGAAGATGTGATCATTGATATGCTACTGTCGGATAATTATGACAGCCACGTCCGTCCTCAGAACCCCATCGGCAGCAGTAAGAAGTTCACTTTAGATTATATTTCGCGTGTCTTATAAACATTTGATTGCTTGTCAAATTGTACCACAGGAGTTCGCGTGCAAGCAAACCTACTGATACGGAGCATCGCTAAAGTGAACGATACAAATATGGTACTCGACAGAACACATTTCTTTTATTACCACTGTTGACATTTTCCCTTCCTGTAGGATTATGCCATACAAATGACTTTCGGCCAAGAATGGGTTGATGACCGGCTGGCATATAATTCTAACCAAACATATGTCTCGGTTCCTAATCCGGATGCGATGTGGAGACCGGACATCTTCTTCTACAACGAGACGTCGACCCATTCTCATGATGTGATGGTTACCAGTAAGGCCGGTTTCAGTTAGATGTATACGAAACCTATATGTATATGACTACGTGGTCTTTTATTAGCATTTGAATGTATGCGCGAACCTGTGTTTTTCTTTCGGATCTGTCTTTGGATGAAGAATTACTGTACGTTGTTTTGTGCTCATTTCAGATCAGACGGCTCGAATCTATCCTGACGGCAACATCGTCCTGAGTACTTGGTCTGTTCAGCTTCTGTTACTCTTCAACTCTCACACTTGGTGATATGACGTTTGTCGGTCTAGGATATCGATGGTTCTGGCTTGCCCAGCGAATTTACGTTCGTTTCCGAAGGATCGACAAATATGCGAAATCCGATTTGCCAGCTGTATGTAAGCTGTAAATTGGCAAGAACCTTGCGTAGCTAAGTGAACGCATGACAGGTCCATGCATTACGGATTGGACCTATAAATCCGATCAAGCTTTCGCACCACAAGAATATAACTAGTACAACATCTGTAAGACTTACGTTGCATTGTAGATGGATCCAAAAGCGAGGATATTGACCTGGTGTGGAAACAATCACCCGACGCCGCATATTCTCCAGTCGAACTGTCCCCGGACCTATGCACGCAGGGCTGCGACTATGCCGGGCGCGAAGTAGGAGAATGCTCGGCTCCCACAGCAACAGGTAGAACCCGACCTTTCGACGCAGTCTGATTAAGAGTACAGTCGTGGACTTGAATGCCTGTTTTTTACTAGGAAGCAGCAACTGCTTGAAAGTTTCCCTTATCCTTCATCCGAGTGCGTGGTAGTACTAGTACTTGAAAGTGTTGCAGTCTTTTTCATTTGTTTTGTTGTTCGATTTGTTCACTAGAAAGATTTGTTCAATTAGAATATTTTAAGGTTATGAATTCCGCATCTTGACTCTTAAATGTCTTCTGGTCATATGGACCATTGAACACTGCAGTTTTCAACATCATCAACGGAGTTCTGAGATCGTCAAATAAACCAGAGTATACCGCACGAACGAATTAAATGTGAACTAAAACGAATACAACGAAAAACTATAACCTTCGTACCTCTGAAATTCTGAATAACAAGTGCTTATTCGGCAAACTCCAAGGATCAACGCTGACACAATGTAAATTCCAACATTTAAATCAAAAGATCAATCCACGGGAAGAACAGTAGTGAAAATTAACACAAAGGTCTAGATCGTGCGATAGCGGTGTCTTCTGTCCACGCCGCCTTTTCAGTGGCTGCTCCGGCGCATTTCGCCAGTATATACATATGTTACATGGATAACAGAACGTGAACCTTTTTCTAGCTCAGACACACACGTTGGCAACCACACCTATAGTTGTATCTCAAAAACGAGCAAAAGCAAAACAACGTCTGTTCAGGAACTGGTTCTTTGCATTTCTGCTGGTATTCCATCCCCAAAGCATCAGAATTTCACAACGATCTGCTGCACACTTCTAGTTACCGGTCTGGGCTCCAGCAGCCATAATAGTGACGTCAGCCAACTGCGTAACACCTCGTATACGGCGTCAGAAGATTCTTTCTGATTACACGACCAAACATGGAACCTTACCTTAAATGTCTGTTTCTGCATCTGGATATTATGGATAGTCCATTCTTTTGTATTGGCATTCTACCTGCAAGTGAGCTGTCGCAATAGTATAAGTTTTGACCGTATTCAAATTGTGGGGGCATTAAACTGGAATGCTTTCGTGAAAATTTTACGAGATGCCTGGAAGAAGATCTCGAAATCTGAGTTTATTCTTTTCGCCGTGAAGTAACAGGGCGTAAGTTTTCCTGTTTTACGCTGGTAATCCTTTTCCATGCAGTTCGGACAACCAAATATGAGAAATGAGTTCTTAGCTGAAAAGCATTGCAAGAGTTTGTAACTTAACAAATGCTGTAAACTGCTGCTGTTCAATATTTCATCATCAAAAACCCGCCGGGAGATGCAAAGTTTTTCCAGCGGTTCTAATAATATATTAGTACATTAGTATAATACATTAGTATATTGTACTGATGGTGTAGCGAATTGCGACTACTGTACGGCTGAATGGAAGGACTTTCTCCATCAGGATGTGTTGGCAGCAGCCAACAATGATCAATCCCGATACGACAGCGATATGGCAGAATGCGATATTTTTGGACGCGAGTCAGGACACGTAATTAGTTAATCTCTGTAAAATGGAGCCGCCATAATTGGACCAGAGTTTAGTGCTACTGGATGCATGCTCTGAAGTCGTGATATAAATAGTAGAGGTCAGAATTTGGCGTCTGGTATGGGGAGATGTAGCCAGAAATATCTGGCGACCAATCAGGTTCGTCCTTGTCTAGCTAGCTTCGTTTTTGTAAAATTGTAATTCCATAAGATGGCTGTGGATAGCCAGAGTGTGTAGCCAGATCTGCCTGCACTCACCCACTCACGATCCCACAAATTCGACTTTCATTGTCAGATGCTATTTCCTTTTGTAGATGTGGTTTCCGCGATCTGTCAAATAAAAACAACCATTTTCTATGCATTATTAGTTTTTGATATATCGAAAATATACCTGATACCAAATATGTTGGGGGACTTACAGCGGTTACTGAAGAACTGTGGGATTACCACAAGTGAAACGTGATCAGACGTTGTGTCGATAAAGATTCGCTTCACAACAAGCTCTGCTTTATTTTTCAGATTGTATCACAAGTAGCAGTGAATGACAGCAAACGGATGTGGTCGAACAACACAATTCTTTGCGATTTCAGCAAGCAAAGTTCGCCAGTTTCACCTTCAGATCGCTGAAGTAGTTTTTCTCCACTTCTAAAAGCAGTCGGTATAAACTCAAATTAGCCAAGCACGTGCGCCAAGCGTATTTAGACCCCTCAATTTGGATTAACAGGAGCGAATGGTTAGGAAGAGCGGGTCGTCTCTATGCGGCTTTTCTTAACTGTTATTTTTCTAAAAATGTTTTCAAATTCACAGTAAGAAGCGATGCTCTGTGAGTCGCCCACATTTATGTATCACATAGACAAGGACACATACGTGCGGTATATGCAGGGGCACGTATCAGCACTACGCAGAGTTTACTGTGATTTTTCAGCCGAAAGCTAGTAAATCACTGTTAGGGATAGCGTCCCCTTGAGCATGACACAATTAAACACTTCTAGTTTAAAAACGAAATTTTATCTTTTTTATCTGTTCATATAGTTATTACAGAATGAAATAGATAGAAGGCCGCTCCACAAAATAGCGCAACAACATATTTTGGAATTTCGACTGGACCGTTCCTCTTAAGTGGTATGAAAATCGATCACTATGCAGTCAAATTTGGGACAACTGTTGATTGCCCTGACACAGCATTGTACTGTGTACACAAGGTTTGGCACGCTACCAGATATTCTACGGTTGGCCACTTCGCCCCGCTAGAAAGTCCCTCAGCTCGTTAATGACCTCTACTACTCTAAACTTGTCTTAAGATCTTGATAGTCGGTTTCAAAACTTATACGTCCTCTGCACCTCATCAGCACCCATCCGGCTTCGAAACCGTGGACTATGCCGGTTCCCGACTCTGCGGCATGTCTCCCGACTTAGAATACCTATACATACTGTATATGTAGAGCGCGGCACGCTGTTGAAACTTTTCATGCATTAGCTTAGCAGAGGAATGGTAACCCGGCGTTTTTGTTTCCCGTTCGCATGCATAAACCAGACATCTAGATTGCGCCAGCCAGATTACCATGAAATACAACTGCATATTCTGCTCATTGGTTACAGATCTAGAGACAAGCCCAGCTTTTGACTGATTACACTGGAAATAGTTCTCTTAAATGCAAATGTGGGGCAGCATGCCGGTGTCAGTAAAGTAAGTGTTGAGTAGGGTTTGCCATCGTTCAGACAGGTTCTGGTAAAGTACGAAGGAGTTTGCCATTGAAGCATAACGCGTGCACTTGGAATAGACAGGTTTGCCATGAGAATGGTCTTAGGTTGTTGACTGTCTTATCATGGTCACTTCAGAAAAAGTCATTCTGCATAAGTTTCATACTTTGACGTACAGCGCATAGAAGAGAATACCCGCTGCAACTGCGCCTAAACAGCCGGCAGAGTATACGCCGAATTTCCTATATGGTAATGTAATTGTGTGTGTTCCTTAACGTTTTATGCAGGCTACAATCATGAAGACCGAAATGATTTTAACGTGTGCCGGATTACTGGCGCTCTTGGGATGCAGCTGGAGTTCTGCCCAGTACGTATAAGTAACCAAATAAAAGAGTAAATGTTCAATAATGCAACTGCCACGCGAAGGTGCATTTCCCTCACACTGCTGACAGACCACAGTGTCTGGAAACGTATCTGTTATTGGACACCGTGGATTTTGTACATTACACGAGAGTAGAAAACAGCTTTCCATATGTTTGGCATCTTCTGAATCATTATTTATGAATTGCAACTTTACTGAATATAGAGACGAACAGAAGGATCACTTGTCTTTGGTTTTCTCATATTCATGGTGCACATTGTCAACACAGAAACCAACACAAGCCAGCCGGACGACCCCGATTTGTTTTCGGAGAAAAGGACATCATTGATATGTTGGTGGAGAACTATCAGCGCGGAGTCCGTCCTAAGACCCCCAGTGGCGCCAGTAAGGAGTTCACGTGATTTATCTGCCGTGTCTTATAAACATTCGATTACAACAGGAGTTCGCGTGCGCGTGAACCTCGTGATACGGAGCATCGCTAAATTGAATGATACAAATATGGTACTTGACAGAACGCATTTCACTAATAACCATTGGAGACATTCTTTATTTTTAGGATCACGCCATACAAATGATTGTTCGCGAAGAATGGCACGAAGACCGACTCGAGTATTCAGACGGTGGCGATATCGAGTATCTGTCGATTCCTGATCCCGATCGGCTATGGAGGCCGGACACCTTCTTCCAGAACGAGTCATCGTCACATTTCCATAATGTGATTATCCAAAGTAACGCCGGTTTCAGTTTGAACTGTACTACTTAGTGCAAATGTATGACTACATGCTGTCTTATTGGGATTTGAATATATGTATGCGGGGCGAACCTTTGTTTTTGTTTGGGATCTCCCTTTGAATGCAGAATTACTGTACGTAGTCTTATGCTCACTTTCAGATCTGACGATTCGGACCTATCCTGACGGCAACATTGTCCAGAGTACCCGGTCTGTTCAGCTTCCGCTAGTCTTCAAAAATCACGGTAATATAACGGTTGTCTGTTTAGGTTATCGATGGGAACGTCGTGCCCAGTGGATTTACGTCTGTTCCCGAAAAATCGACAGATTTGCGAAATCCGATTTGCTAGTATGTTAGCTGTGAAACCGCCAAGAACAGTTCGTAGTTATCCAGCAAGCCGTGAATGCATGATTCGCCGAAGTAATAAGCATCGGACCTTGAAATCTTATCAAAGTTTCGCACCGTAAGACTATAAATATCGCAACATCTGGAAGACTTCAGCTGCATTGTAGTTGGATCCACAAGCGATGATGTTGTTCTGGTGTGGAAACGATCACCCAACGCAGCATATTCTCCCGTTCAAGTGGGACCAGAACTAGGGGGGCTGTGCTCCAAACGTGCCGGGAGTGAAGACTTAATAGGAGTATGCGCAGATCCCATTGTCACAGGTAAACCCCAACCTTTCGAAGCAGTCTGACGGAGCGTACAGTCGTAGACCCACATTCTTGTTTTTCACCAGGAAGCAACAACAGCTTGAAAGTTTCGATGCTCGTTCAACATAAAGCCTCCTATAATGCTTGAAAGTGCTGCACTCCTTGTTGTCCGTTTAATTGTTCGTGGGCCGCGCACTGGAAAGATTTGTTGTGTTAGAATTTTTTAAGGTCCTAAATTTAGCATCTTGGTTTGTAAACGTTTTCTGAATCATTGCACACTGCGGTTTTCAACAGCATCATCGAATTGTCACAGTCGTTAGAAAAACTGAAGAATACGGCACGAATGAATAAAATACGACCGAATAGGAATACAACGAAAAATAATAACCTTTAAATAAGGAGATCGCGGAGCGCTTGAAGGAGAACACAGGTGAACCGCGATCCCACGAACACCTACGCCAGCGCTTGTTCCTCGAAATCCAGCGTGGAAACGCGACATCCGTCTTCGTTACCATGGACGGAGGAAAACGTTTCAACGAAATTTATTTGTTGTAATGTTCACGGCGGTGGCATTAATGACACCGCCCTAATCTGTTCTTGTGCACAATGTAACGAACTACTAATAAAACTCTAAATGTGAAAAAAAGAAAAACCACTGGATGTTTACATTGGCGTGGTAATTAAACGTTATTGGAAATGAATTCTTCTCTTGTTGTGTGCGGTGCTGCTAAACTGGCAGTCTTCAGAACTTACAAGTAAGCATTTTTGACCCGGAGTTACGAATAAGTACGCGTTTCATATCAATATGTTCTACTAAATATGGTGAGTATTGGGCAATTTTTAAAAAAATACCAAACTGAAACAGCGTGAAGTTATGAATTTTGAAAGTTGACTTGGCCAAACATAGCGTCTGCGAAGATAACGATCAGCAAGATTACGATCTTGATCCGATTCTCGTAGACCGCTATGTTAAGCCAACTTACGCATTAATAACTTTGAAAATTCATAACTCTTCACTGTTTAAGTTTGGTATTTTTGTAAGAATTGCACAATACTCACCAGATTTAGTAGATCATATTGATATGAAACGCGTACTTATTCGTAACTCCGGGTCAAAAATGCTTACTTGTTAGTAAGGTCGATCTTCGCCGTAAGCTCGCCGACGTAGCGTTTCTCCCTTTTTAAATGCAGACGGCATGCACTCAAGCCGAGTACGTGCGCCTATTGCGTTTCTAAGCGTATTTATAATTTAGACTCATCCGATTGGTTAACAAACGTGAGTCGTCTGCATGCATGGTGAGGATTTTCTTTACTATTACTTGTGTGAAAGGAATATCTAATTCAAAGTAATAAGCGGTGCACTGTGTGCCGCCCATATTTATATAATACAGCTTCTGCTGTCCGCTGCATTGTCAACACCAGAAACCTAGATTCCAGCCGGCAGATTACCACGAAATAGCGACAAAATCTGCTTACTGGTTACAGAAAACAAACCCAACTTTCGACTGATTAGACCGGCTTCCTTTCATGTTAAGGCAGAAAAGTCGCCTTAAATGCTGATGTTCTGCTACGTGTCGCTTTCAGTACGGAAAACTTTGACTGGGGCTTATCGTCGATCGGGCCGCTGCTGATCAGCTGCGAAACAGTTCCCCAAGCCTAACGTGTGCTCTTGGACCAAAGGAAAACAGGTTTTGCCTTGAGAATGGTCATAAGTTGCTAGTTTTTTATATTTGCTGTCACGGTATATAGAACAACGTGCCCTCGAGATTACGCCCAATTATTTGCGTTATTACAACCCGTCTTAAAAATTGCAAATTCTCTGTTTAACTCCGCGGAGGCAAATGTTTTACTGATGCGATAACGTGATTGTGTGCTACTATTCCTTCGTGTTTGATGCAGGCTAGTGTCATGAAGTCCAGAATGATTTTTATATGTGCCGGATTACTGGCGCTCTTTGGATGCAGCTGGAGTTCTGCCCAGTACGTATAAGTGACCGAATAACAGAGTAAACGTGACTACCGTTTCCTCACTGACACAGTGAATGGAACCTTATGGTTTGGTGCACGTTTTTTGATGCATCACATGAGAGCAGAAAACAGCTTCCCGATACGACCTGCTGTCTTCAATATTACTGGTTCTGTATTGTTTACAACTTCGATGGATATATGTAGAGACTAACAGAAAGAGCATGCGTCTTTAACGTTCATAGATTCATAGTGCCCATTGTCAATATAGAAACCAGCCAGGCGGACGACGGCGAAAACTTTTTACAGCAGGAGATCAGCGTGAGATCCTTGATCTGCTGCTGGAAGTTTATGACCGCAGCGTCCGTCCTCAGACCCCAAGCGACACCAGTAAGCAGGTCGCGTGATTTATTTCCCGTGTCTTATAAACACAATTGCTTTTCAATTTGTACCACAGGAATTCGCGTGCAAGCAAACCTACTGATACGGAGCATCGTTAAAGTGAACGACACAAATATGGTACTCGACAGAACGCATTTCACTTATAACCAGTGGAGACACTTTTCCTTCCTGTAGGATTACGCCATGCAAATCACTTTCCGCGAAGAATGG
The DNA here is from genome assembly GCA_034698045.1 of Paramacrobiotus richtersi. Taxonomy (NCBI): domain Eukaryota; kingdom Metazoa; phylum Tardigrada; class Eutardigrada; order Parachela; family Macrobiotidae; genus Paramacrobiotus; species Paramacrobiotus richtersi. The sequence goes on from JAQGAU010003285.1 coordinate 12,906, forward strand.
AACGATGACCGGCTCGCGTATGACGACGGTGGCACTCACGAGTATCTGTCGGTTCCTGATCCGGGAAAGATATGGAGACCGGACATCTTTTTCGAGAACGAAACATCGGCCTATTCCCATAGTGTGATGGTCACCAGTAAGCCCGGTTTCAGTTCGAAACCTATATATGACTAGATGGTCCCTTATTGGCATTTCATTATATGCGGGGTGAACATTTGTTTTTGTCTAGGATCTTTCTTTGAATGAAGAATTACTGTACTTATTTTGTATGCTTACTCAATCTGAGCTCGTTTTCAGATCGGACGGCTCGCATCTATCCTGACGGCAACATTCTGATGAGTTCCCTGTCTGTTCAGCTTCTCCTACACATTCACAGTAATTGTAATGACTGTCTGTTTAGGATATCGAGGGTACTAGCGTGCCCAGGGGATCCAAGTCCGTTTCCGAGTAAACCACGGATTTGCGAAATCGGATTTGCTGGCTGTATGTTAGTTATACAACTGCCTTAAACCTTCAAGTGAACGCAAGACACGTCGATGCATTGTGGACCTTTGAAACGAACATGCATCTGCATGTCGAGGAAACACACACAAGAGCCATAAAGGCAATCAGGCCTTTAATGGCGATCT
>JAQGAU010003286.1:0-13533 GCA_034698045.1 Paramacrobiotus richtersi
TCACTTGGACCCCCTGAGTCTACAGAAACGTTTTGGGAATTTTTTGAATATGGGGCCTGAAATAGTTCCCTTGTTAGTCCGGGGGAGTCAATAAAACAGTAATCGTTGTTTTCGAGGACAAACTGGTATTTTTGACTGAAAATACATGAGAATTACAAGCTGACTTCGTGATAGCCGTTAGATCCCGCTTACGAATTTTGACGTTTTCAGTGAGTGAACTATGTGGACTAAAGTCTAAACTATCAACATAATTACTGCACCTTCATCGTTAATCTGCCGAATGTATGTACAGCTTTACATGAAGTGCGAATGCACATTCCTTCACGCGCAATTTCATACATGTCGTACTGTTCTGCGTAAGTACGTTCCTATCACGATGAGAACTATTACGAGATGTTGAATAATTCATTGTCATATTGTGCATCTGTACTGTCATGGACTTACCATGTTGCGGTTTTGCTTTTTGTTTGATCGCCAATGTACTTCTCGCTGTGCATTATGTCTTCCGCGGCGGGATAGTATTGATTTGGAATGACGATCCTGGGCTTTGTCAAACTTCCACCACGGAAAAAATTGGTTAAATAATTAATAAGCGTCGACTTCCCTGATCCAGTTTCACCCAACAACAGTGCAACGTACGAGCGCCGGCGCTGCACTCGACTTGTTCCAGGTTCCTTACGTCCAATGGGCAGGCGGAAGTTTAATAAAGGCATTCTGGCTCTAATTTCTGAGAACGAACTGTCCTTTTGGCTTATGGGTCGGGGATTATCGAGCGGTTTTTCTTCGGATATAGCATAGGGTAAAATCACTATTGTTCAAATAACCACCCATAAATCTCAGCTGTTATTAGCTGTTAAAAAAATTTGTGGTATGTTAAGGTGGTAATGTTAAACTTCCACTAGTAGAAATCGTGATTGATTATTGACATGGAATGATTTTCTAAACATCGTAGAAGACCAGTTTGCAGTACTGTATATGATCAAGTTGTGCTGAAACAACGGAAATTTATTGCGCTGACACTACTTATAAACGAGCCTTTGAAAAGTGGTTAGGTGGTCATTATTACCATAGTGAGTACTTACAACGGAGCGTGACATCCTTCGGATGTCCTCTGGTTGATCGCGTCATGAGTAATCAGGAATCTCGGGTGAAGGCTTCTGAAAATGCCTTTCTGTATGTTTTTCCAAGCGGTATGACTTCATGGAATCATGCAACGTGCGAGACAGTAGCCAGCGAAATTAACGAGATATAAGGCATCCAAAATACGTCTCGGAGCACCGTAGTGAGCGGCTTGAAGAACTCAGTTAAATACATGAATGTTTAACAAAAAGCAGCAGCAACAGAGCTTGCCTGTTGTTCCCTAGCTGGTTATGACTGTGCCTGTTTATGAAGCAAAAAGGATATGTACGACACAATTTCACCGGCGTCGTGGAAGTCTTTTCCGCCGACTATACCTCTATGCACTTCAGGACAGTTTGAGACAAAGCGCCAGACTAGATTTTCCAGTTGACGCTGAATAAGGTTCAATGAACTCGCAGTATGGCCGCCGTATAGAGACTACGTAAACAAATATTCGATCGACACATATCCCAAATCAAACAACGTGTTGTCCGCCGATGTCGGTGCATTTAAATGATCTAGCCTAGAAAATTACTTGTCACTATTCAAAGCAGATCAAACTACAATATGCGAATAGAAATCTCGCTATATTGTATCGAGAGATATCTAGATACTTCTATCTTTGCGGTTTGGCTACATTTCAATATACAACCCGGGCGTCGTGGCCGCTAATGTTTCTCCTCCAGCTTGGTAATTTGCAAGCTTCTGGCCTGCCGTTATCTTAATGGTGTCGTTAATACCGAAGTTCCATGGGAAGAATACTTCGGAATCATTAGCTGACGAAACTACAAGAGATGTCGTGTGGCCACCAAATTCTGTAGGCGTGCACGCCCTTTGCGTGTGCGGTATGCCGTATGCGCAACGACCTTTAACGAAAATTTTTAGATATAGAGTTTGTGAAATTACCGAATTCGCTTTTGAGCTCTTTTACTTTAGCAATGTCTATTTGGTAATCAGTGCTGCAAAAACCCCAGTTAGCAGCATTTTGCAATTTTTGCTGGAGCGTCGAAGCCTGCAAATGACATACCTCTAGCTGGATTGTGAAATGGTCCCTTGGAGCGAGTCCCAGATGATTCACCCGAACTGCTCGAGTTCTTTGCGACATGGCAAAGAATGCTATACATACATACGCCGATGGCGCCGCGCCGTCAGGCTCTCGTTCTATGACTATCTAAGCATCCAAAGCTCGACAGCGGTTTTCGTGCTTCGTAGCGTGCTAAATGATGAGCCTGTATCGGCAGTCCATAGTTCTTTTCTCCGTGAGCCCGACGGTTTTGTCGGTCACGGTCGCGTTTTACATTTTTCGGCAGAAAAGCCCGGTATACTCCCCCTTGTCATTTCTAGCTAGCAGTGCTGACACAGCGATATGTATAATAATCAGTATGGTGTTGATCTGTCTTGCTGCACGTACAACATGTACAGTTGTACACGAGGCGGAAATCGAAAGGTCACGCTGATTGTTACGCAATGGTCTTACTGCGAGACATCAGCACTCTGCTGCGCTGGCACGTACAGAACTAACGGATTTGGAAAACTGTCGTGAAGTTAGCTTATCGAGTTAATTTAAAGTAATGTCAAACTAGTAATGCGGAATTCGCATACTTTAGTTTAATAACAAGTTCTCATTTCAGTCACCACAACAGTCCACAAGTTACACAATGAAGTATACTGTTTTTCTTGGCTTCTGCAGCCCACGTGTTAATTTTAAACAGATGCAAAGGCGAGCTTGTCCGAAAGACTGTTACAGAAAGAATTGTTTCGCTGGTGGCTGGTGCCACGAGAGTACGACTGCAGCCTGCATTATGCATACTTACTTGTTAACTGCACATTGTAACTGCATGATGTCCACATCAGATACATATGTACGGTACTTCTTCTGTCGGGTTATATCAGTGAAATCTAACCAAGTCATCTGAATTCTGCTCCACGTTTGGCCGAACTTTAACACCAAGCCGCCCGCATAATTACAGAAATATCAGGCTGCGCATGCAAGATGCATTGTAGTACGTAGACCGTGCATGAAAGTCGGACGCCGCTGTAACATTTCGTGCAGTTATTTGTACCAGTATCCTGGACAAGATCCCAGATTATTGCCGGGCTGTCCAGTTGTCAACAATATTCCACTTCAGAACGCATTTGTCATGGAGATTCGCTTGAGCATGCTGTCCGGCTGCTTGATAGCTTTACTAGTAAGTACAACATACAGATCTCATTGGAATACAAACAACGAAGCTAGCTCACAGCAATACAACAAATTTTACGCCCGAATAAGAATATGCGAGAGCCGTGACATTAACCACCCTATACACAACCTTGGCAAATCTGTTACCAGCTTGCGCTTTCGAAAGCAAATTCGGAGTTGTCCTCTCATGTGCACGAGAAGGTGGTCCTGGATGGAAAGACAGCTAGAATATCCTGCACATCACAAAACAATCATCTGACACTGGAAATAACAGATGCCGTCTATGAAGAAATCTCTGGAATCGGTGTATTCTGTAAAGAATATTCGGTCAAATATGCTTTCAAAAGAGGATGCGATGGAAAGACCAACTGTACCATCTGGGCACGGTATCCATCGGACCAGACTCGGGAGTGTCACTTGCGTCGACGTCCGCTGAAAGTCCGCTACATGTGCTCGATGGCCAGTATGTGCAACATTGTAGTAAATCTACAATTTTTGTTAGCTTATAGTAGTGCGAATATTTCCCACATTGCAGCCATATATATATCTGTTTTACACCCGATTTGTTTAATTGTTAGCGTACAAACGATAATCGAATGTTTCTGTGAAGTCTTACAAGGCGCAGCGCTTATACAGCAGATAGTATAGATGCTTGAGCGGTTTACTTGAGTATAACAGCAACAAACTGTTACTTACAGTTGCTATACTACTGTACTTGTTAACCAAAATTAATTGCAACATGATATTTCACTGGTAAATGAATACGTGGTGCGATTACGAAGTCTGGACGTTTGGCTCCTGGTTTGCAGTTTCTTTCAACACAAGTATCCTTAGATTCAGTGAGAATAATACGTAGTATGAAAAAATTCAGTTTAGTTGGTACAGGTACGCAGCGTGGTGTACGCTATACCGACTAAACTGAATTTGTGGCTTTGTCGCTATAATTTGATTGAGTTTTTCTATATGCTACCGCAAATGATCTCATTTCGATCCGAGCTATTAGAAGCTTAATATAAATCGTTCGAATGAGTATCCTACTGCTTTAGCGGAATCGAAGGAAAGTACTCCACCGGAAACTGAAAAGTCGCCGTGGCAGTTTTCGCCACAGCAGCAGCAAGCTGCACAAGAATGCGACGAAAACATAATGAACCAGCCTTACCCTGATGATGGTAAGTTCCACTGTTCCAGAAAGATACTACTTTTATTTTAGAACGCATGTGGCTCAATTAGCCTCAATATACATATCTGTAGCTGATTAAGCGGCTGTTAACCGGTACGGAAATTTATCGTTTGATGTCCAATACACGATTATTTATAACTGTAGAAGGGAACAGTGGAGATGCTTTTAATTAATTTTGATTAAATAGACATAACTTCACATACTCTGTAAGTGATTGTGAATATCACATGAATGTTAATCGTAACTATTTTCAAGCAAATAATTCCGTTAGACCGACTATACTGCAAGCGCACTTTCGACGGCTGGGGCTGTTGGAACGATACCCTGGCCGGCACACAAGCACACATCCCGTGTCCAGCGTGGGCTCATAGCGAGTTTGATTCAAATCGTATGTAATTTACCCTATCAGTGTTTTTCAACAACCTAGCGTTCTGTCTGTGTAGTACTCGCATCGAAGGACTGCAGCGAAGATGGAATGTGGGCGATTCATCAACACAGTGGTATTATCTCGTCAAATTATACAACGTGCATTGCAGATCCTGGCAGGTTGGCCGAGCTAGCCAGACTGGAGCTTGGCACATTAGCTGGCAGTAGAAAGATGTAGATTTTGCCTCGCCGATTAACAGTTTACGCAAACGCATAAATGGTTGATTGTACACATAAACGACAAATTGTGCCTTAGCTGCTGGCGATAGATATTCGAAATCGCTACTTTCCGAGTGTCAGTGTATTATGTACTGTATTTCTTTTCCGTCATTCGCAGTTTGTATTCTAATATGGGGAATAGCTACACTGCTTGCTTTTCTTCACGGACCACGGTTAACATAAATTTTACCGGCAGAAATAAGAAATTTTTATGAATAAAGATGTGTCGATCTACGGAAAAGGTTGGTGAGTTCACTGCTTACGTGTATTGTTACCGATTACATAGAATGTCAAAAGAGGATGCGCCATAACGTCCCATAAGCAACTGCACGAAAGCGCATTACACGTAAGCCAAGCACCGTATGTACAGTACACGTAGAAACAAACGAATGAAGAAAGAGAAAAATGATAATTAAAGAACTAAAATACGAACTGATGCAGCGCAGAATTAGAAAGCGACTGTTTTGGGCACCGTAAAGCCGCCAGCATAGTTTTTGTCCGGAGGCAGTGGTTTCCATCTAAAACATGCACAAATGACAAAACGGTATGCCTAGGTGAAATTAGTGTGCCGAGGCGGTAGCGTTGTACAAGGAGTAAATAAAGTCAAAAAACGAAGTGAGTTTTGAGCAAAGAAGTAGAAGACGAGACCTCACCTCGCTAGCTAATTGTCAACGTCAACTATTTCCATAAAAATTTTATTAGTATAGCAGCATACCTAAGCCAAATATGACAGTGTTTTACGTATCTGAGTAATTCGAAAAAATTAACAATGGATTAACATTCTTTGCTACTGCCGCGACTGACGTGAGACCTTACATAACATTTTAACACTGGACTCCTACTTCATACTGCAGCTTCCCACACACAACTGTATACGTACTGTAGCCCACACTGGCCACACTCCACATCCGATATGCGCGGTACTTCTGTTATCGGGTTATCATTAAAGGCGAAGTAAGCCGAGATTTGCTATACTTCTCGCCAAAGTTTTATTAATCGACAACACTTGGAACAGATACTTATTAAGCTGCACTGTACATATGCCTCACGTGTGAGAGCTACCCGATCCTTTAAAGGCGAAACTCAGCTATTTGTAGCTGAATATCACAACTGCCACAATATTTCCTTCGCTTTTAAACGAATTTGTCATGACCATTCGTTTCAGTGTACTATCTGCCAGCTGGACTGTTTTCCTGGTAAGCAAGGCAAATACATTTCCATAGAATGTAAACTGACTTAACAAATAAAGAAAATTCTACCAAGAATCAGAAATAATTAAAAGAATGCACGAAGCCATAAACACAGTGTACCCACTCTGTACTAACTTTGCGCATTCTGCTGTTAGCTTGCGAACGTAAATTCGGAATTATCCACATCCGTCTACGAGAAAACTGTCCAGCATGGGAACACTGCTAGAATATCTTGTGCATCACACAACAATAGTGGGACACTGAAAATAGTGCATGCATCCTACGATGGAATCGGTACAGACTGCATGGACTATTCGGCCACGGAAATTTTTGAAATATATTGCCAAAGAAATACTTTTGAAAGAGGATGCAATGGACAGACCGGGTGTATCGTGTGGGCAGCGGATCCCTCCTTACTTCAAGGATATCGATGCAAGTCTCGTCCACTGAAAGTGCGCTACACATGCTCCATAACACGTATGTGTAAAATTCAAGTCAATATACGATTGTTTGCAATTCAGGATAGCGATTCCGTTTTCGTTACGTCAGATATAAGATGATAATTATATCGTATGAAAAACCACACTATACTGTTCTATATTAATTGTGAGATCGAACAGATTATTTTTCTTTATCGTACTCGATCCCGTGTTCACTGTCGATCAAAGGCTCCTAATATTCATGCAACAAATTCAACTTCGACGATTTGAACAGTATTGTATTGAACAATTGCCGTATCTGTACTGCTGTAGCGGAATCTACGAAGGAAAGAGTTCCACCGGAGACCGAACAGAAGCAGCATGAATTTGCGCAACGGCAGCAGCAGGCTGCACAAACATGCGAGGATCACATAATGAGTCAGCCATACCCTAATGATGGTAAGTTTCAAGAAGATCGTTCTCCTTCCATTCGGAATCTTGTTGGAAACCTGGTACTACAAGAAAACCGATCGCGATTAACATTTTTGTAAAGTTACCGGCAAATATTGAAGTACTGGTTTTAATCGTGGATAGTTCCAGACGAACAATTCAAGGGTTATTTCAGGCCGGCTATACTGCAATCGCACTTTCGACGGTTGGAGCTGTTGGAACGATACCCTGGCCGGCACACAAGCACGCCTCCCGTGTCCAGTGTGGGCTATTAGCGGCTTTGATTCAAATCGTGCGTCATTTGCCCGATCAATATTTTCCACAATTTGACATTCTGTTACTTCAGGAACAGCATCGAGGGACTGCAATGAAGATGGAACATGGTGGGCACACGCAATCACTGGCAAGACCTGGGCCAATTATACAACGTGCTTTAATCCCCGCACTGCCTACTTCGACAATAAAAATATAAATGTAGTTTAAAAATCGGTACAGCTCTACAGTACAGCTTTTCCGACTAAACTTATTTTTTTTACGACTCTAACTGACCCCGACCGTGTTCAGTTTCGATCGGAGACACAACCTTTTCAAACAACAACTTTAACAACGATTTCTAAAGGTGTTATTTTGAACAGTTATCGTACTATGCTGCGGTGTAATACAAGAAGGAAAGTACACAATCTTCAATTAATTCTTATAAATGTGTATTCATTCATATAAATCAAGCAAGTTTCGAACAAATCGCCTCAAAACGAGAATTTTGGTACACCTGTTTGGGTATAAACTTTCTCAATGCATTGCGCAACAATCGCATGCTGCGCGCACATTTCGTTTCGCACTCGTCTATATCGGTCCTTTGTCCATCAAAAGCCATGCTAAACGTTTGTTTACGAATTCCAACCGCGCACACGCAAAATAGCCAGCTCAATATGTGAAAACTAGAAGTACAAGTCACTCGTCTGAAGCTGTACGAAGATATGACCTTCTTATTCTTGACCAAACAACACCGAGTGTGATGGTACTCATGATAGAGAGCAGTTAATTGTCACGTTCCGATGTTGATCTTGATTTCGATGAATTATTTTAAAAATTGCATAAAGATACCTCCGCGCTGAAACTGATTCAGAATCATTGTCAAATGTTCCCGTATTTATTGGCATGTCTTTCAAGCGATCTGCTTAAGAAGATGGAATTTATCCGGGCAGCATAGCTGTCTACGGTTTATTACCATACTGCGCAAAAGCCTTCCATAATGCTCCGCTGAACCGAAGCGTACAGATAAATCTGAAATATTAAACATAAAAAATAATTAAGTAGTGAACATATAGATATTAAACCTATAGTAATGTTGAACTAATTTCAGGAACCGCGACGAAAGACCGATGCCGAGCGATGATATGCCAAAGAGAATTAAAAAAATACCAACAGAGTAACCGTACAACCGCAACAACGTTAAGGGTTGCCCATCTTGAGCTTTTAATTTTGAAGCCATGAATACTGGGCTCAATTAAACCGAACAGACGGAAACCGAAACTTAAACCCCAAGCCAGCCGACGCGGAGCGTCGCCGCGGCTTGTATCAGTTAAATCTAACCAAGTCATCTGCATTTTGCTCCACGTTTCGCCGAACTTTAACACCAAGCAGTCCGCAAAATTATAGAAATGTCAGACTGCAAGATACATTGTACGTAGACCGTGCATGAAAGTCAGACGACGTTGTAACATTTCATGCAGTTGTTTGTGCCAGTATCCTGGATAAGCTCCCAGATTATCGCCGGGGTGCCCAGTTGTCAACAATTCCACTTTTGAACGCCTTTGCCATGGACATTCGCTTGAGTATGCTGTCCGGCTGCTGGATAGCTTTACTAGTACCTAAGTACTAAGTACAACCCTAGAATCTCATTGGAATACAAATAAAGTAGCAAGATCACAAAAATACAACGTTCGCACTAGATTAAAAATACGCGAGAATGGAAAGGATTCTGCCGCTAAGGCAGAATCCGCGTATAATGATGCTGTAGCGTAGCTAATGGCCAGCGGGGCTAGGACACACCCGCCGTAGCCAATCTCGCCCGCCGTAGCCTATCTCGGCCATATATAAATGGCACCCGAGCAGTGGAACTCTCTCATTCCAACCTTTCCCGCCGTGTAAATTTTTCTCCCACCCACCTCCTTTTGTTACGGTTTGTTGTTAGTGATCTGTTTAGTCTGCGTCTTTTTCTTGTTTGTTGCTAGATCATGATAAGGGCTGATTGGGCACTGCGTGCCGATTAGCACCCTTCTGACTGTAACCTGACACCTGCTTGTGCTGGAAGCTATGTGTGCCTTTCTTCGGTGTCCGCGACGCCCGAACGAAGTAAACACGGTCGCGATAGCCTGTCAGGAGATTTTCCAAGTCCTTTTCGTCCAGCAGCAAAATATCCGAGCGGTTAACGAAACCCGCTTGCTTAAGCTGCTCCATGGTCACTGCGGATAAGCGTAATTCTCGACCCAAGTCATCGATATCGCCGGTGGAGACCTCAAGGTCATGTTGTTCCTTGAGAAGATTGTAGACGCGGTCTACCAAAAGGTCGTGGGATAGATCGTCCACATTCTCCAGGTCACCAAGCTCCACCAAACGTCCCTTCAGCGTTTGAACGTTGCTCCGCTTGAGTAAGGTTTTCGTTTCCAGAACCATTTTAACGACCACGAAGCGAATTACGCGATAAGGCTATTTAGAGTGAATCAAAACGAGCGGTTAAAGGTTAACACAGTTGCCGCGGGCACAGAACGAACGGACTTTACACGAAGAAAAATTTACACGGCGGGAAAGGTTGGAATACGCGAGAATCGTAACCATAATCGCCCTGCACTTACCGTCGGCGTATCTGTTGCCAGATTGCGCAAGCAAATTCAGAGTTGTCCACTCCTGTATACGAGAAGATGGTCCTGGATGGAAAGACAGCTAGAATATCCTGTGCATCACAAAAAAATCATTCGACACTGGAAATAACAGATGCCGTCTACGAAGAAATCTATGACATCGATATAAGTTTCTTCTGCGGCAAATATTCCGTCAAATATGCTTTCAAGAAAGGATGCGATGGAAAGACCGGCTGTACCATCTGGGCACGGTATCCGTCGGATCAGACTCGGGAATGCCACTCCCGTCGACGTCCGCTGAAAGTCCGCTACACGTGCTCGATGGCCAGTATGTGCAACATTCTAGTAAATCTACAAGTTTTGTTAGCTTATTGTAGTGCAAATATTTCATATATACTATGTATACCCGATTTTTTTACTGTACAAATGACAATCGGATGTTTCTGTTAAGTCTTACAAGGCGCAGCGCTTAAGCAGATAGTATAGATACTTGAGCGGTTTACTTGAGTAGAACAGCAATTAACTGATACTATACCTGTTAACCAAAATTAATTGCAACATGATATTTCACTGATAAATAAGTACGTGGTGCGATTATGAAGTCTGGACGTTTGGCTCCTGCAGTTTGCAATTTCTTTCAGCACAAGTATCCTTTGATTCAGTATGAGAATAATAAGTATTACGAAAAAAATCAGTCTAGTCGGTACAGTAGGTACGCAGAGTACTGTACGCTATACCGACTAAACTAAATTTTTGGCCTTGCCGGTATAATTTGACTGAGTTTTTCTATATGCTACCGCAAATGATCCCATTTCGAATTTCGATAAGTGATATGAATCGTTTAAATGATTATCCTACTATGTACGTTAGCGGAATCGATGAACGAAAGTACTCCACCGGAAACTGACCAGTCGCAGTGGCAGTTTTCGCCACAGCAGCAGCAAGCCGCCCAAGAATGCGACGAAAACAAAATGAACCAGCCTTACCCTGATGATGATAAGTTCCGCTGTTCCAGAAAGATATTGCTTTTATTTTAGAATTTATGTGGTCAGTATACGTATCTCTAGCTGATTGAGCGGCTGTTAACCGGTACGGAAATTTATCGTTTAATGTTAAACTCTATGACCAATACACGAATTTATAACTGTAGAAGGGAACAGTGACGATGCTTTCAGTTAATTGTGAATAGTAATAGAAATAACTTCACATGAGTGTTTGTGAATATAGCACATGAATGTTAATCGTGAATATTTTCAAACGAATACTTCCGTTGACAGATCGACTATACTGCAGTCGCACTTTCGACAACTGGGGCTGCTGGAACGATACTCTAGCTGGAACACAAGCACACATCCCCTGTCCAGCGTGGGCCCATAGCGAGTTTGATTCGAATCGTACGTAATTAGCCTATCAGCTTTTTTCAACAACCTAGCGTTCTGTCTGTGTAGTACTCGCATCGAAGGACTGCAGCGAAGATGGAATGTGGGCGATTCATCAACCCAGTGGACGTATCGTCTTGTCCAATTATACAACGTGCATTGCAGATCCCGGCTGACAGAGTTAGCCGGATTGGAACTTGGTACATTAGCCGACAGTAAAAAGACATAGATTTTGCCTCGCCGATTAATAGTTTACGCAAATGCATAAATGGCTGATTGTACCTACATATCAACAACAAACTTTGCCTAAGTTGCTGGCGACAGCTAATCGAAATCTCTACTTTCCGAGTGTCAGTGTATTATGTACTGTATTTCTTTTCCGTCATTCGCAGTTTGTATTTTAATAATATTATGGTGAATAGCTACACTGCTTGCTTTTCTTCACGGACCACGGTTAACATAAATTTTACCGGCAGAAATAAGAAATTTTTATGAATAAAGATGTGTCGATCTACGGAAAAGGTTGGTGAGTTCACTGCTTACCTGTATTGTTACCGATTACATAATTTAGAACATCAAAAGAAGATGCGCCATAACGGCCCATAAAGAACTGCAAGAAAGCGCATTACATGTAAGCCAAGCACCGTATGTACAGTACATGTAGAAACAAACGAAGGAACAAAAAGAAAAACGTTAATTAAAGAACTAAAATACGAACTGATGCAGCGCAGAATTAGAAAGCGACTGTTTTTGGCACCGTAAAACCGGCAGCATAGCTTTTGTCCGTACGTAGTGGTTTCCAACTTTCCATCGACAGATGAAACATGCACAAATGACAAAACGGTTTGCCAACGTGAAAATGAGTGCCTAGGCGTTGCGTAAAGAGATAGATAAAGTCAAAAAACGATTGCGAAGGAGTAGAAGAATAGACCTGAAGAGACCTCGCTCGCTTCAGCTACTATTTCCATAATATTGCTATTATAGCATCAACCAAATACTACAGTGCTCTTTTTATGTATCTGGGTAGTTCGACAACAAGAAAAATTGATGTGGTTAAATAAAAATGGATTAGCATCCTTTGTCACTGCCGCGACTAACATGCGATCTTACATAACATGCTGGACTCATAGTCCGTACTGCAGCTTCCCATGCATACACAACTGTGGCCCACACTGGCCACACTCCACATCCGATATGGACGGCATACTGCCGTTATCGAGTTATCACATTTGCTATTTGCGAGGCGAAGTAAGCCGAGATTTGCCATACTTCTTGCCAAACTTTTACTAATCGACAATACTTGGAACATTTAAGTATGGAAGCTACACAACCTTCAAACGCGCATGCATGCAGCTATTAGTTCGCTGGATACCCCAAATATAGATGCCACAATATTTCTTTCGCTTTTAAACGCATTTGTCATGGCCATTCGATTCATTGTACTGTCTGCCTGCTGGACATCTTTGCTAGAAAGTAATGTATATACTTTTCTATACGTAGAATGTAAACAAAGATGTAAACTTACTTAACAAACACCGAGAAAATTTTACTAATAATCAGAAGAACAAACCATAGCCCGAAACCATAAGCACAGTGCATGGCCGCGATTACTCTGCGCGTCTGTTGATAGCTCGAGACAGTAAATTCGGAGCTGCCCACACACGTCTACGAGAAGATTGTCCGGCATGGAAACACTGCCAGAATTTGCTGTATGTGCACAGTTCTTACCGGTGTTTCCCACAACAAGCTAAAACGTTCTGCCCACTTCCAGGTCGACACTGCCGCGACTGACGTGAGACCTTACATAACATTAACACTGGACTCAGTTCCTACACTCTGACACTCCACATCAGAATTATTATTATTACAACACAAGAGCAGACAACCCAGGAGGGACTTCGAGTCTGGTCGAACAAGCGATATGATAAATTACACAATGTTTTCAGCACAGATCAACAGTTCTCAGAATCAGATATGCATGGTACTTTGTTATCGAGTAATCGCGAGCCGAAGTAATCCGAAATCGACAATTGCTTCTCGCCAAACTGTTACTAATCGACTATACGTGGAACAGTTATTATTAAGCTTCACTGTAGAACTTACGTATA
>JAQGAU010003287.1:0-13531 GCA_034698045.1 Paramacrobiotus richtersi
ACCGCTAGACTGTACAAACCGCACTTTTCCACCCGAAAGCCCACTTCCTCCACCAAATTCTTCAGCTCCTCCAGGTGGAAAGCGTACCCTACATCCGGAAGACGGTCTTTCACGTAATCCCACATCATGTCCTTCGTTAGCCACCCTGGCCACGCTGCCCCACTCTGAACCTTCTTCTCGTACGCGGCACAAACCTCCGGCGGCGACCAGGCCTTTATCACGTGCACTGTCACACACAGCACTCCGCCGGGCTGCAGCCACGTGTACATTTTGCGGAAGAATGCATAGAACGCGTCGGGTGACAAGAAGAAATGTATCAGCCGGCCCGCCATGATACCGCCCAGGCTGTTAGGCGGAAAGTCCAACTGCGTCGCGTCCCCGGGGAGTAGGGTGACATTGGCCAGATGCTCGTTGGGGATTAGGCGTTTCGTCTCGGCCAGGGCAGTCTCTGAAATGTCATTGGCGATGACGGTGACGCCGGCGGCTAGGAGATGCCGAGTTGCAAGGCCATAGCCACAACCAAGATCAGCGACAGGTTTGGTGAAGGTTGACGCTTTTTTCAGGAAGTACTGGGTGAAGGGGTCGATGACGTTGACGCAAAAGCCCATTCGGTTGTGGGTTGGTGTCATCATGCCTTTGGGAATGTTTTTCGTGGACATGGCAGCAGGATAATCTTGACTCCCGGCTTAAACAACAAGGCTAGAACAATATAAACCGAGAAACGTATCAGTAAACAAGCTGGCGGCAGTATGGTGGTGTGTAATCAATTGTGTCTGTTCTTGTAGCAATTTAATCTCGACTCAGCCTTTATCAGGGTTTAGCGTAAGTGGTGCTGGAAAGTTCCATTTCAAAATAGCAGCTGTGGAGAGATATGTTTCACCGTAAGCGGTACAACAAAGTAACGCGCTGCCTGGTAAAGAATGGTAATCAGTGCATGGTTATCAGTTATACCAGTCCTGGGGCGTGCAAATGATAATCTCCACTCACTGTGTGTCAGGGTTTAGCGCAAATGCTGTTGAAAAGTTGCGGTGAGAACGGCTCTGAAGAGATATGCTCCTCCAACAACGTCTTGTGCTGCATGACAGCCAACCGCTTAGTTGGTGGGCCCTGCAGATTGGCATTGGTCAGAAAGGAACCTGGTTCATACTTCTACATGACCAGTAAGTACACGCGTTGATTCATCGCAGGCGCTTGCCCATAAAACAATAATCGCGAATACAACTGCAAATGCCGGTCACCTGGGAACCTACAGCGGCAAGCGCATTGCCAGGTGACGAGTGAATGGTAACAGCGCGCGCGTCAAGTTCGTGTGCCGGTAACGCTTGGTGCCCTGGAAAAAGAGCGGCTACCTTGTTGTGTTGTCCCTCACGCTTGGACTTTTTGGCTTTCCCGACATCGCTGCACAAACGCCTGCGCTTAATTTAGCAATCGCGTAGATAGTCGTACACAAGCATTGCAGTGGAAAAAAAGCGGTTACTGTTGATGTGTGTACTCAGGGTAGCGCCTACCCCGAGACTATAGCGTCTCCCCGTCCCTTTTTCTAATTTTGTAAGGCACTGCTTCGTTTTCAAGGGGAAAGCGATCGTCGGCTTGGCAATTTCGATACCCTTCGCTCACTTTCCGGAAAGTAAAGCTCAGTAAAAAGATGGTTTTATTGCAATATCTTACGAGAAGACTGGGGAAAACGGAAAAGAGAGGTAAGCAAGGGATTTTGCCACGTCCTTGCAACCACCCACGTGCATTGTTGCATGGTACCAACGTTTTACCGATTTGCCGTTTTGCACGTAATTACACAAAGGCAGAACGGATGCTGTAGTCACAGTGTAGTGTAGCAACTGTGCATCAGCGCGGAGGGCGGTCAAAATGGCGGCTTGGTTCCTTGACTTTACGTTTGTTCTTTTTCCTTGTCTCCTTGAACTCGATTTCACAGCGGGAAAAACTCGTACAGCAGGAACTTTCTCTTGAAAGACGAGCTGCGACAACAAAATCCAGCGGCAGTATATCACGAATTTAACATGAACGCAAAGCGCTGTTATTTAGGTTACCCGAACGTACACTCGAGTGAAAGGAAGTCATACTGTCCTTGTTTCACCTTGCCGCGCAGACGTCTAGCTAATAAGCAATTAACCGGTGTCATGACCATCGAACACGCGCAAGAGATATCATAAAACTTTGTTTTTTCACCTGGCTGCATGGCTTCCAGGCACGAACTGCGCTGTTGTTAAGCTTTCATCCACAGAGATGCATTTCTGTCTAACAAACATTAATCGCGAATTGTGGCTGTTATTTATCACTGAGTATCGGAATTTCCTTGCGAGAATCGGAGAATGCGATAAATTTTGTACACATACATTTGCTGTGCCACTTTCTGGGTGATATACGGACAGAGCAAGCGAAATGCAGACCAAAATATATGTACTGTAGTACTTCGACGCGGAACACATTTCTGTCACTCACACTTCACGCACAAGCATTTCTGCCACCTTCTGTGCAAACTTACCGGTTAACCAACTCTTTTGAAAAGTGACGCATTCAACATTGCAAAACTGATAAAAGCGTTTGTATAACGGTAAGCGTCGCTGCATTTGATTGAAATAGTAAAAGAATAAAAACCTGCGTGGCTGATATGCATGCTGGTTTTGTTCGAAGCTGTTATCGCTTTGCAAATCTCAGTATGCAGCACTGTAGCACTTGCGCAAGGGGCGGCAGAAATGGTTGTGCGTAAAGTGTGAGCGACAGAAATGCTTTTCGTGTCGAAGTACCGGTCTAGTTTGCAAAATCAGGTATTACCGGACAACCTTATAATGGCCTAACCGGTGAACGTACAGTCGTGATGGGGCGCAAGCGCACAGTCATTCGGTTTCTTGAACGCCACGTCGGCTGCGCGAAATTTCCGCGTGTCGGGCATTAACACCCAGGAAAGTCCGTCGGGTCACCAGTCCGACAGAATCAACCACGAGTCCTGGCAAGCAAACAGCAAGTCATCGACCCAGAGGAGCCTAAAGCGCCTTGCGGCGATTCTGCTCATCAGATAATTTGCCAGATATAAAGCGAACATCAGTTAATTGAGATAACATATGCGGCCACATTAGCGAGTAACTGGCTCCGTCACTGTTTAGCGGAAACTGGCAGTTTTCTTTTATGGTAAAATCGACCATGGGCTCTTACGGGCTGTTGATTATCCTTGCGTTGGGTATGTCTTGATCTATGTATCCATAAAGGCAAATGACTTAAATATGTGGGAAATTTGGAAAATGATACTGTGACAGTTTGTGTGTTTACAGGGATTGCGAGCGCACAAGCGCAACAGTGCACCCAAGCACTTCCAACGGTAATTGATCCAATTGGCGGAGATGTTCCGGCACAGGTATGTTTGTTTATGCAGACAGCGGCGCGAATACATGAGACGGAAAAAATATAGCAAATCATTTAAATGTTTTTTCCTGCCGATTTTCCACCCCGATGACCTAAACCTGTCGAAACTATGTCTATTCTTAGATTTTGTCTCCAGAAAAGTTTTATTTATCCAGTGCACTGTTCCTTTTTTTTAAGCCGTTCGCTGGTACAGTAATTAAGAAACAACTGCATTGTTTACCATTTAAAGAGTATACTGTAATTATACTGTAGAATAAGCAGTGTAATTGTTCTCTAATTATCTGTCGAGCGGCTTGGACAGTACTTCCTCGATTAACTGTCCGACAACAGGCGCTAGACAGGTAGCACTTTGCAGGCGGACGGGTTGTGGTACAGTTACCGGCAGATGGGCAGACCAACGTCAACCAATCCACGCATTCAGTTCAACACGATCGGCCAATTTGTCGAGCAACTCAGCGGTCTCCCAGCCACGTACCAGTGGAGGGTAGGTGCACTGACTACCAGTAGCGGTGCATGTCAGAATATGTTCTGGACGGGAATGCATCTGAATACCGGGAAGGAGATTGGCGATGAAGGGACGTCAGATGATAACTACATTATGCGTAAGTACAGAGCAAGGTGAGAAAAGTTGAAACTTGAAAGATTTGCAAAACAACGAACGAGGACATTTTATATTATATATATTTACTGAACTCCGTGAACTATGTGGAATGCCAAAGATTAAGGGCCAGAAGCTCTGAGTGACTAAGCATGCCTCGTTCCGTAAATGAGCGGAACGAGCGCGCCATGTCTGAAGCCAAATTGAAGGTCAAACAACTTTATTACTCGGGGGAAGCGGAGTGCATGCTTAGTCACTCAGAGCTTCTGGCCCTTAATCTTTGGCATTCCACATAGTTCACGGAGTTAGTCTCTAGTGTATTAGCAAGCGTTCATGTTTGGGCATGTATGGGTAAGAGCGTCTGTTTCTGGGCAAGCGTCCACTATAAGTTCATTTTTTACTGGTCATGCATGTAGAAATGCAAACCATTTCTAGGCAAGGAAAGTATTCCTTTTTAACAAAGAGCAATTTGCAGGGCCGACCAATTATGCGGTTCTTTATCATGACTACCAAAACATGATGATCCAATACGGTTGTGTTGGCTTTGGAGTGAACGGGTTATGTACCTCTCCGCTGATCTTCGTGGATATCCGCAAGAATCCCAGCACCCTTTCCGCCAGCGACTCTGCGGCTTTGGATGCCATCATCAATGGCATCTTCTCCAAGTACTGCGTCACGCTGGACAACATTCCCAAAAACACATTCACCACTGCCGCATTCTGTCCCTTTGTTGATCCGCCACCTTGTGTCGCGGGAGACATTCAGGGAATGAAGAACAGTGTTACGCCTGCTTCTGGAACTGGAACCGGAACCGGAACTGGAACCGGAAGTGGAACTGGCAGTAAGTAAGACAAGTAATGTAGCCATGAATATCTTGGTGCATAGAGTTTTGGTTAATGTAGGTACACCACCGGCATCTGGTTCGTCGTATTCCACGTCGACGGGATGCGTCTGGCCAGCTAAAATACCTGCGGGAAATCCTAATCTAAGTGCGGTAAGCCAACGGGACCAAGATGGTCATAGCAAGGAATTTTCTTCGACAGGAGTCTTTGCTGTTAAATGCACATTAATTTTTAAGAAACGAATTACTGTCAGAGTTGATCGTATGTGAATATATACATGTATGCTGCGCAGATACAGGTTTACCGTTCGTATGTACGTTTTCACATACCCAGTATATGCATTTTTTTATAAATATATGTATATTCAGTACGTTTTCTCTTTATAAAGCTCCCTGGAGACTACTACATGTACCGCTACAAGTACCTCCAGGAACAAAATCCCGTCAACCAGTTCCTGCGGCTCACCGATCTGGGTCCGGCTGTGGCGCCCTTGTCCACTATCACGGCGCGCATGATCCTGATCCAGTATTCCATGTATAGCGGTCCGAGTTCCTCCCAGTGTACCAACGGTTTTCCCTTCGTTGTACATGGTTCCAACGGACTCAATACCGGGCTAATCAATCCTGCAGTCACGGGGGCAGTGCCAAGTAAGTTTCCAAATGTTTTTCACATATCTCATGGCAGATTCATGTGTCGCCAGTTTAAATTGCACCGATTAATTTCCCAAATGCAGTTCTCATCAACAAGGGTTATTGATTTCTAGTGCCGCTGTCCACCACAAGCTTAGTGATAGATGGCACCACCACTCTATACTACAACTGCGAAAAGGTTAACGCCCAAACAGGAAACTGCGACTCGCCCACTGTTGTGCACATGACCCGCAAGAACCCCCTGGACATGACACAAGCCGAAAAGGACGCCGCGGATGCGGTGGAGGACTCCTTTTTCAGTAAGTTTGGCTGCAGCGCCAAGAAGGATGTTCCGGCCGTAACGTGGACCAGTCTAACGGACAAGCCGTTGTGCCCCTTCGTCGATCCGCCCGAGTGCATGCAGAAGCATATTACGGGATACCAACAGTCGTTCCAGTCACCAGGCAGCACGACAACCAGCGGACCGACCATTCCACCCAACGGACCGACTACTCCGCCCAGCGGACCGACCACTGCACCGAGCGGGCCGAAATATTAATCCAGTACCGAGAACGATTGTTTTGCCTTTTCGAACGATTTCTCATCCACAGTGTTCATTAATTTAATGTCCGCGGAATGTTGGTCTGTCGTGTAACTTTCAACAGCGAAAAAATAAAGAATCAATCGTTAGTAAAGGGAGGTTTTACTTGCAATACCTTGTACGTATAATGCCGCGAAGTTGAGGTATAGCTGTGCTGCTAATTTGTGGAAGATAACTAAATAAACTGTTGAGTTAGAGACTAAATCTAGCTAGCTGCCCAGAAGTCGGCTGGCACATGCTGGAATATCGCAAATATACGTACCGTACGTGTGGAGTTATATATACCGCAAAAGTATATACTGCGTAGTACGACACCTCAGCGCGGGATATTTCAGCGTTAGCGCTTCAGTGCCGCGACTTTTTATTACCACAACATTTCACAGAAAGGACAGTTTACACTCGCCACGTCGCACATCCGTAACGTTCCGCAACTGACAATTTACCGAAGTATTCTGCTTTTGTTTTTAAGCCAGACTTTGTACTGTCATGTAAAACGCCATTGTTGATAAACCGTTGACAGGCGGTCTATCAATGCGTGTCATAGGTGAGCTGTACCTGATGGCGAAGACTGCTGCTTCCGATGTTTTTCTAATGTAATTAGATTTGCATCGGCAGTCATCACACAGTTTGGAATCTTGCTGCAACATAAGTGACCTGTGATTACTTACGTAAGACAGTTCTTGCTGTATTATATCCTTACTGAGCATCTCAGCATACGTATACCCAGTTGCAAACCTGAACAGATTTGTTGAAAATTCAGTAATTACGAGCATTCCATTCGCTTACCAAAAGATCTATGTACAAGCGGTGTATACCGTTCTTAGGAAGTTACCGTAAAAATAATAAAGAGCACGAAATGTAAACCGCGGCAAAATGTGCTAGTTCTAAAACATCCGCACGATGAAACGTTGCTGCGGTGACAGCCGTGAATCGTCTCATCCGTGAAACATTACGAGCTGAAACATCACGCACTGAAATACCGGCGCTGAAAAGTCGTACAATAATATACCTCAAGCATCGGCCGCGGCGCGGTCTCTTGCTTTTGCTTGAAAAGCTGCGAAAAAGCCGAATTTTTTGACGACAGAATAGCATTTAACTTTTCAGAATGAAGGTAGTCTTGCAGTGGCAGTTTTTGATTATTTTCAAGACAGTTCGCTATGGCATATTGGGGAGTTTTGTAAAGAAAGAAGGAACCTGGGAACTCGCATATCAACACAGGAGTCCACGGGTTCGCAGAGAAATACTGCCAAACTATTTCCACTGTGAGTCATGCGAGCGCACCCCGGGGAGGTGGCAAGCGGTTCAAGCAATAGGTACCACTAATTCGTCAGAAAGCAACCTTTTGCTCGCCTAGCAATGGTTTCGCATTTCTGCGTGACCATGCAGTAAAGTATGTGCTGATTCATTATATATGCTAGCCCGTTGAACCATAATCAAGAAAACGATTGCAAAAGCGGGTTACCTCGGAGCCAAAAGCGGCATTTTTAAATGTACACGAAGTGTTCATTTAAATGGTAAGAGCGCGCTCTTTGAGTTCATGTGTTCCGTCGTGGTTTTTCGGTCGAAGTGCCGTTAGTTCTTAACCGGGGTCTCGCTGACGCTCCTACTTGTACGGTGTCCTGGCAACGCTTTACAAAGGCCTGCGCTAACTATGACCAAGCGCGTAGATAGTCGTATAGGAGAATTGCATTAGCAAAAATCGTGAGGGGTGCGTCTAATGTATACCCCCGCCTCAGTGTCCCCATTCCCTAATCGGATTCTGTATGGTTGTGTCTCGCTTACAAGGGACGAGAGCGGATTGTCAAATTCCGACCTTTTTCGCCTGTATTGCAGTAAATAAAGCAGGATAAAAGATAAGTTGAATACAGCAGATTTCGAGCGGACTGGGGAGAACGGGAAAGGTCAGGAAAAGAAACTGACCGCTCTTGCAACCGCTCCGTGGTGTTCCGTCTTTCCCGTTTTGCATTTTTCACAGCAAGTGGTAGGGACGCAAAACTGATGCTGTACTGTAGCATATGGTAGCGCGGAGAGCGGTCAAAATGCCGGCACCAGATCACAAACCAGCATTACAAGATAGCCTTGTAATACTTTAACCGGTGACGGTACGGGTCTGATCTATTATAATACTGGTTCTGTGGCGTATCATCGGTGTGGGTGTTGAACTGTCGTTTCATGTACTGTCATAATTCATTGCTATTTTATTAATACATGCGGTTCTGTGGACATAGGACATTCAGTAGATTTTACCCGGAGAAATTAATTCCCCAATTAATCCCGGCGTAATTTATGAACTGCGCGAGCGTTTATGGACCGACAACACGTCAAGTATGCCTAGGCACACTCCATTGCAAACATTACACGAAAATGTTTATTGAGCAAAAGCCGCCGACACAAAATCAAGTGCAAAAGCTTCTCTTAGTTTGTTAGTTTAACACGAAATGTAAAAATTCAACCGAAACGAAAACAACTACTAAGCCTGAAAGTGGCACGCTGGGTGCATAATTCAACATTAGTGCGAGGCGCAAATCCCTGCAACACATCCACGACCCATCGACGAGTTCAGGCTGCTAAATCCCACTTAGAAAGTAGCTGCTGCAATCTTCCCGTGGCCATGATCTTCGTAAGGGCAATCGTCAACGGCTTCCGCAGTGGAGAGCCTACGAGAAATCTTATCCTGGACCAAAAAAGCACCAACTGCCAGATACAGGTTGTACTGACCTAACTGGACTCCCAGTGCATAATAGTTGGTGTACAGCGGCAGTTTGTTGATCACCAGGCTGCCATAGGAATTCTTGACGGCCACCGCGACGCCAGCGTCCGGATAGATCAACGCCCAGCCTCCCTGTCGCACTAGCGCTAATCCTTCGTCCGCCTCTTGCACCAAGGAGGTCGGCATGTTGGCCTGCACATTTGCCCAAATCTGTCGTCCCCGCGGGTCGGTGGCAGCCTACAATCAGGTTAACAAGCTACTTACAGTCCATACTTATATATATGCTAGAACAGAATCCTCGCCATGCTTCGTGTCTTACTCACTCCGAAAGTCCAGTAACAGTGGAAACGCATAACAACAATCAAGTTAAATGCCACTGACCTTGAGGACTGTGACAGTGCCCGAATTGGCCTTAATGGCGTACTTGATGTAAGAAAGCGAAGCATTTGGCTGTGTGACTATCACCAGATGAAACGGCATGTAGGGGATGGTGAAATCGATAACCGACAATCTCCCTGAGGAAAAGCTGAGATCGGCAATAACCACATCGGTGGTCTGTGGGAAACAAGCAGTCAGTGGTGCCCATATAACAGTCAACCAGTTTGCCTACATTGCGAACCAGCTGTCCGATCATTCCGTCCCACTGCCCGTAGGCGTCAAGAGCTCCGTACTGACCGTCTGCTTGAATGGACAGCGTAAAGTTGAAATCCGTCGTCGCTTTTAAAACGTTCAACAGGTCCCATATGAAACCGGTGAAACTTCCATCGGGGTTCCTTCGCAGGTAATAGGGCTGCAGTTCGTTCGACTGTTGAATAGATGAGTGAAGGTTGGTTAATAGCTTACATATTAATTATGACAAAGAGAGTAAATCAGCAACTCACAACGCGACTTAGTACGCGGTAATTGGCACAACCAAAACTTGTTGCTGTTACTGCGCAGGTGCCGCTGCTTGTTCCGGAATCATATTGGCACGAAATAGTACCCACGAGTACAAGGAATACCGCACAGTATAACCTTATCCTTTCTGCCGGCATTCTGCTGGAGACTCTAAAGACATGGGACAACGAGCAACAGCCTTCGCGGTTTTGTATACTGTAACTCGTCTCGCGGACTACCATACACCTAATGAACACACCGGTTTTGTCGTTCCGACTTTTCGAAAACGTCGCTCGATCCCCAAACCGGTCTAGAAGCTTTCCTTGGGCTTTACAAGTAAAGTTCGCAATCAAATAAGAGCCTAGACAGTTTCAAGATGCATAATATGCGGAATGTGAAAAAACATGGTGTTTTGTTGTTAAAGAAAGTGGTCTTTCTCAGCAACAGTGTGATGTCCCCGCAGAAATGGTCACGTCAAAAGTATGCCGGTCTGCAGCTGGATAGCAGCTATATTCCGCTTTTGCGTAAAAAGACGGCGACATGCCGAAAACGCTGGGTTTGCGTATATCATTGCTACTGCGGCCAGGCCAGTTTTGCCGTTGTCGTTAGCTTTTGCGGTTTCTTTACCCATCACAACCTTGCCTTGCACTCAGTGGCGGCCCGAGGGGGGTGACGCACCGACACGGATTTTTTGCGCACCAGTTCCGGGCACAACTGGCGCAAACTTCCGGATTCTGAACGGCGGCGTTCGGAATTGCGTTTCCCTTTGGCGCAGCTGGCGCGGAGAAATGTTTATTTGTGATCTTCTGTGCGATTTCACCACTGCGATGTTCTAAATTATGTTTTTTTTACATATTACTGATATTGCTTTTTTTCAACCTTCACCTTAATTTGTTTTTCAAAAATTGGTCAGTTGTTTTAAACTGGCGCAAGCAGTGCGAAAAAACTTTTTCGGCAAATGGGCGCAGCTGGCGCGAAAATTATTATCTTACTGGCGCAGACCGTTCTAAGGGATATCCACGCTCCCCGCCCCTTCGGTCGGACCTTGAGCCGCCACTGCCTGCGCTTATAGGCGTCTGATTCTCCTTTGACGTAGTGTTCGCCGTTTACAGTTAGGGCGCTACTTTGTTTATGCCGCATTGGGAAATGTTGGCCCTTTCAGTTTACCGTCTCTTACAAACAATTTGGATTTCTTGAATGGGATCGATATACGTTAATGGCATGTACGTGTGCTATGGCCGTGTTCATTTCCCTTGTGGCGACGAAATGTCCAGAGGAGCATCCTCCAGGATCACGTAAAACTGGGTTAAGGCGGCTTCCGATTCGCTTAGAAAACAATACAATACATTATCCACTTCCCATGCAACATGTGTTTCAAACGATAATGAAAATCATACTGTATACAAAGTTACTGCGTATTCCCGTCGTTTCTTCGTTTCTGCTTCTGCCGTTACATTTGTTTTTCCACTGAAACAAGCATGCAAGCTGCCCCCGACTCCAGTAACTTTTATTAGCGATGTGTGTTGCCAATATATTGGCAAAGTGTATACACACTTTGCTGCATGTGAGTGCAACACCTGCTTCTGAGTAATGGCTTTTGCGCTAATAATGTTATCATCGGTAATTTTTGTCTGCTGCGACAACTGGGTACATATGTGTATATACCCCGTTATAACTGATAATTAATCCCTTAGTTTTGTTTATCATTAGTCCAAACGAGTACAGCAGGATAAAGATGGAAAAACAGTGCCACCGAGCGCCGGCAGCGGACTAGACGTCAACGCTAGCACAGAATAACCCAAACAAACCAGTTGTCGTAGTCGCGTAGTTTAGTCAGCGTTACCGGCAATAAAACAGAATGTACAGGTATAAATTCCATTAGCGGCATCGGAAGCAGTCAAGAAAAAACAAAACAAACAGATTTACTTTTGCGTATACTGTTATACCTTAATTGTAGAAACGTCTTATTTTACCCAATATCCATTAACAATATTTTCTTTTTGCGTATAATCTTGTACCGGGCCACATGTTTGGCGGCCATATCGGAAAAACCTGACCGATTCAGTTGTATACATACGTTTCTCTGTTACAATAAAATGAAATGACAAGAGCCACATGAAAAACAACAAAAAAGCTAGTAATTTCTCTGTTAACATTTCCACATAGCCTTTGGAACAATATGGTGAAAAACACAAGCACAAACGAGAAAATGTTAACGTACCCTGGGCGAAATAGGGTTTCCACTATTGTACAGTAATATAGTGCAGTTCAACTACCTTATAACGAGCCCTCAACAGAAACTTCTCTTTAGATCCAGGGACGTTCCGACAACAAAGGCCAGCTTCAATTAATCACCAACCATGACAAACCATAATGCTTATTTCCGGGAACGGACAATCGGGTGACAGTGAGTCAGACTGCCCTTGTTTCACCTTGCCGCGCAGATGTCTGGGTAATAATGAACAATTAAACGGTCGCGACCATCGATCACACGCCAGGAACTTGATTCCTGCGAGCGTTCGCAGCCATGTCTGACGTGACATCCATGTGGACTGATTTCGCATTCTTGGCGACTAACGGGCATTTTGCCTCGTTGTGGAAATTACATCTGGATATACGTTTACACCGAGCATCTATTCACTACAATGTGACTACATTCTTCTGCGAGCACAGATTGAGCTTGACTACGTACACCACAACGCGAGCTGAAAAAGCGTGTTTAGTGCATTGTTAGGCACAAATTAAAACAGCCGGTATAATTAGAAGTGATGAGTGCAGTACCTTTGGATGCTACTGATCAATATGGCGTTTGTGCTACTGTTGTCATCTTTAATTTCTTGTTTGCTGCGCTGGAGGGACATAAGCTCCTTTACATCTGGCAATAAAATCCTTACTTTTATTTATCTTTAGTCCAAAAGACTACAGCTAGACTGTAGGTAGAAACAGTGCCACCGAGCGCCGGCAGCGGACTACACTAGTTTAAAGCTGTTGCACAGAAAACAAGCAAAACAAGCCAGCTGTACATGTTGTAGTCACGCAGTTGTAGTCAGCATCACCGGCAACAGAACAGAATGACGTATAAGACCCCCTTCCATCAGCGGCAGTCAAGAAAAGAAAAAACATTCAGGTGCCTTTGTGTACGTGTGCCTTTGTACAAGTGTGAAGCGTCCTATATTACCTAAGAGCTGCTAAAATATTGACTTTTCATTATACAACTAATCTCGTGCCGGACCCTTATCAGCGGCTTATCTTGTGGGCATATCGGAAAACGACAAAGGTTGGTTGTATACACACGTTTCGGTGGTTTCTGTATTGATATTTCTACATACGCATTTGGACAACATGGGTAACAGAAAATCGGATTCGCTGCTTTTCGCAAAAACTCTTGTCAATGAGCACTATTAACGTGCTCCAAGACCAAGTTACCGAGAACGATATACTGTGCAGGGAACTATAAAAACGAACACTTTAGTTAGTGCAAGATTAGTCATCGCCATAACGTAAACAACATACTCAAGTTGATACTCGAGTCAAATCTGTTTAACAGCAATGATGCCCAAGGAATTATTAGCGTACACGTAATTCGAACTGGTCGGCAATGTCCGGCACCGCTATAGACTGTATAAACCGCACTTTTCCACCCGAAAACCCACTTCCTCCACCAAATTCTTTAGCACCTCCAGGTGGAAAGCGTACCCCACATCCGGAAGACGGTCACCTCTGTACAAATGCCTTATTTTACCCAATACTTATTAACAACATTTTTTTCGTGTACAATCTCCTGTCTGGCGGTACAGTATGTGTGGTGTACATATCGGAAAAACTTAAAAGATTCGGTTGTATACATACGTTCCTGTATTAACATTTCTACATACGCTTTCGAAAAACATGGATAACGGA
>JAQGAU010003288.1:0-13522 GCA_034698045.1 Paramacrobiotus richtersi
GTTTCTTAAAACAAGTCACGATACTCCAAGCCAGTTGACTTGCTTCTGCTGTCATCCTTGACTAACAATCTGGAGCTAGTCTTTGGTTAGCTACGAGTGCTACTGGTGGTGTGTGAATGCTTGGTCAAGATTGCACTCTTCGGTGGCAGACATTGTTCGCGTGGTATTGCGGATCTCCGGTACTTGATATTGTGTTGTGTTGTGGATCGTCTTCCGATTGATTGACTGGGACATTGTTTCCGGAGTATTTGACAGGATTGAGCCTCCGCAAAGCACATTGAAATGTGGTTCTATCGCAGTACATGTATGTCTGGACTATGGTGACAACACGCAGCAGATCTGACGGTAAGAAAAGTTACCACTAACCGGGTTACTTAAAAAGCTAGAATGATTATTACTTGGAATGTTAAGTGGTATGCCGTATTTAGGTATCCAAAGTATTTCAAATAAAAAAAAATCCCGAAAAAATTTTCACTCTTCTTGTGGCGTATATGCTAGAGGTGTTTCTGGAGCACTAATGAAAGAATTTGATAAATATTAATAAAAATTGCGAAATTCCAGTAGCATTTCGCAATTTGGAAGTACTGTATCTGTTTTTCGCAATTAATTTTGATAAACAGATTCTGTAGTACAGAATCATACTACGGATACATGTACATAAAGACATACAGGCTTTTTCTGCATGTCTTGTATGCGGACTGGAATATGAATCTTTTAACCGATTAATGCATGCACATTACTTGTACTGTTACTCTCGAAGATTCAATCTGTACATCTCTGATTATTCCACATTTCCGTTAATCTTTTCAAAAATGCTGTTGGTTGGGAATATTAATACATAGTAGATAGAATTTTATAGATCATTGGGGATGATTAAGACATCTGGCTGATGCGGTATCACGTTCTATGCTTATTGCCTGTGTTTTTATGAACCAGCTCCTCGATAATTTATGGACACATGCAGTACACTCACACATGTTCACCTTGAAACTATCGAGAGTCAAACATGATCCTAGACAACGGGACATGCAACATTTTTTGTCTCGTATTGTGAGAATGATTATAAGTGCCCTCTTTGTTGACATATCGTTTGCATACCATAACAGACCACATCGTTCGCCGAGACTTTGTGTTGGGACACGGTCAAAGTTTGATTTAGCCGATGTCCATAATCAACCTGTTGCGCTAACGATGAGACATTTTCAACTGTACATAAAAAAACTAAAAGGTTCAGTTTATATCGAATACTGTTATCAAGCAGCACTACGAAATAGTATTAAAACGAACATGCATCCATGTTTTTTAATACTGCTGAAACAAGAATAAATGCGGAAAAAGTGAACGTACTCAACATATCTTGTTGAATATTGTTAAAATCCGTAATACTCCATACATTTAGCGTAACACGTGACAGCGTGGATGTGGTAACAGTAAACGTTTCGAAAAGCGTGGATGTTCTTATGCGTCAGCAATGAGATCGTGAAAAGAAAATAAAATAAAAAATAAAATAAATAAAAAATTAAATTTTAAAAAAAACAAATTTCGTGCGTAACACAAAGAAGTAATATTTAACACACTACGCTTTATTTTTGAAAAATTTGTTGCATGTATTGCACATATAATCAATTATGCGTTTAATGCAAGACACAGTAGCTTCTGTCCCTTTCTTTTCACATTACTGTACAGGTAACGGTTCCGTAAGTTAGATCAATGCAATCTAAATATTTAATCGTACCGTACAAATATACTTTGCATTCATCGATCGCGCGCATTCCCAAAGTCCGTTTTCGTTTTTCTATCGTTTACTCCAGCTCCCATCCATCATGTTATTGTCACTTTTCCTCGCAGTGACCGCGAACCAGACGGTAGAAACAAATATACAAACAATAGTAAAATGTGTAATTGTCGACTTATGCACACGTGAACAAGCAGTCGGTTGTGTGCGACGTGGGTCAGGTGGAAAGAAATGTACATGTGTGTGTCACTATGTAAATACAGGACTATACAAACTGTAGTTGTTAATATTAATTGTTATCTTACTGTGCTGTTATTCATGAACCCAGTGTCATGGTCAGCGGTGTCAATAAGTGATCATGCTGTGCAATTAGGGCTCTTTAGTCCAGTGGCTGATTATTTATTGTCGGTTAATTAAGAGGAGAGCTAATTGCTTGGGGGCATTATTTGCATATGCCTACTGTGTACAAGGACAATTCTAAAGAAAAAATGTTTAATAAATCCTGTTCAGTATACATACCGGTACTTACACTTACAAGTAACTGAAGTGTTTTTTCCCTATTTATGAAGTATTCAGATAATAACTAAATTCTTACCGTAAAGTAACTGGAAAAACTATTTTATTAGCGAAAAAAATAATGTTGAATTGTTAAACACACGAAAAAGCTCCAAGAAAATATAACCTTAATTTTGACAGAGACTAAAAAAGGATATCATTTACAACATACATGGAGAGGAATAGCTGTTTATGTAGAAAGACGAACTAGTGACAAATTACATAAATGATTAACAGAAAATTTTGCGAGCTGACTTTGAACTGCTTGGAAACAATGAACTCGAAAGAAATTTTCTGATCAAGCGGAACAAATTTTAAATCTGCTGTTTAAACAGCATAACAAGATAAGTTCTACGCTGAACCAACTATTAAAGATATATTCACAGAATGTTGAAACTTCAAAGGTCAAGTCCAGTACCAGCGTAAGCTTTGGAGAATACTATAAAAACTAAAAAATAAAAGTTTGTATGAAAAACGATGCAGGAGTCTGTCGTGGAAGACAAATAAGCTGATTTGTTTTCTATTTAGCATATAGGCCTTAGCATAACAATTCCCATTTGTGGTATGTATGGTAAAATGACAGTGTACTGCTTCGTCAAAAGAACAATAACCTCTGATTACTACCTGGTTGATTTGGTTACTTGTTGCCAGAGCGTAACTGGATACGCTCAGTGCGCGATGACGTTGTGTGGCAATCGGCACTATTTGTCTTTTGCGTACATGTTGAATAACTCTGATCAGCCGTATAAAAAAACATTAGCCACTGGCTGGCTGAAATGGCATGCTCTGTATGTGAACTCCCTCGACCGGAAGGATCAGTTGGCTGCCGGATGGATTACACTAACCTGTTACATAGTGTTTCATGAGGAGTTTTCATTTTTATACTGTGTTTAACTGCCTTTAATCAAGACTACCTGTTGCTCAGTCTATAGTCAACTGTTTTCAGTTGCAATTGTCTTAGCGCGGTTTTATCGTGAACCGGTTGTTATGATCGATACAGGGCTTCGAAGGATGATGCAGAACTACTGAAGGAACTTTCAACCGAGATTATTTATGTTTGTTCTTCTACGTATACAGTCTATTAAAAATAATTTTCCTAAACTTTATCCCTCTTCCGTTAACCGGCCATGTTATTCTACAGTGTAAAAATTTTTTTCATAAATTGTTTTAGTGGTTGTAACAATATCAGATTCTGTTTTTCAGTTTTTTAACAAGTTTAATAATACATATGAATGTTTTCTTTAGATCTTATGTAAATCTATACGTAAATCAGTAATAGCGTAACTGAAATCTTTGAAATGTGATAATGCAAATGTAATCAAGCATTAATGGTTAATTTCTTTTAATTTCAGGCAGAATGAATTCTTGATGACTACATTCATCGATTGTTCTACGAAATTTCCTATCCAACATGTGATGCCGGTTATGGACCGCCGTGCTAGCTAAAACAACGGATTTATACCCTTATAATCCCAAATCAAAAGCCACAAACATGACAACTTCTCGGCGACGGAATCGTTCATTGTTTGATTATCTATCTGTGATATTGGTGATCTATGTGCGTACGGATGTGGTCAAGGGGCAAAGTCATCATGGGGCTAGTACACTGCCATCCGGTTCCATTAACACCATACCAAAATTCGATCCGAACGCAAATATGGACAATTTGCAGATCAGCGAAGACACTCCAGTTGGTAGGTCACGGTTTTATTGTTTTTTAAAGAAGAAATGTATTTTGATAATTTGTGGTAACCATTCAAACGTTCAGTTTCATCTCGGTTTGAGTAGCATTACTTCTACTTGCATAACACTGTCAAAAATAAAACAAAACTTTTATGCCGGTTTTCCCATAACTGCATGTTTTGTATTCTTTGTTCAATTTTTATATTAGCGCTTTTAAACATTTTTTTATTTGTTTTTAAATATATTTATCTTTTTATATGAATATTGTTTTTTTCTGTTTTTATTTTTTTTAAATTTAATTTGTTTATTAACGTCATAAATTTCAATGCTATTCTTAAAATGTAAATTCTCAAACTTCTCAAAACAATTTCGGTGTATTACGCACCAAATCTAACGATATGTAATGTAAGATATCTTGTCCACTACATAGTCTACATCTCAACAATAATGGCATAGTCAACTAATCCCACTTTGTACTCGCTCGTGACACACTGAATATGACCGGCATTTGACATTTATAATACCAGGCGATTTGCGATTACAATGCAGTCAATGGTGGGAACATGCTCCGGCTCGATCGAGAAACCCATACATGCGGTATTAAGACTGCAACGATGATTCTCAGTTGTGCACGATAAAGAGTTCGGATTAAGCGTTTCTTTTGTAAAAAATCTTGTTTCCTTGCATTTTTATGAAATATGATCCCAGCTAGGTAAAAGGTAAACAGAGAGGTCGAAAATGCGACCAGCTGGAAGAACGCCATTAAATACATCTCTAACCGCGCGGTGGCACGCAGTGTAAACTGTTAACCATACATAAAATAAATGATTAGCCAAAGTAGATCTAATCTGCATCCTGTAATGCATATTTCGTTACTTTTTTTAACACAAAAAGTTTGATACAATATAAACTTACATTTTGTTATGTGTTCTTGGGTCTTTTCTGTTGTCTGTCACGATCTAATCGTAGTGTAGTGGCTCATATGCGCACTGGTGGCAAGAGCATCGCAAGAGTATAAATCTTGTTTGTAACAGAAATCAGACCGGATTCTCTTCTTTTTATGAGATATGAGTAAAAGCAAGGTTGTAGCCAACCTATCTGATGTGTTTACTGTGCATAATTATAACATCGCTCGGGGTTTGTGTGTATAATTAGCTAATTACACGTTGGATAATCGTTTACAGGAAGTGTTATTTACACACTCCGCGGCATTGATCCTGATCCCAACGCCACACTGACGCTGGGTGTCAGCGGCGAGGGATCGGATGTTGTGCAGATTGTCAACAGCCAACAGCCGGGCAGTCATGAGGCAAAGGTCCGGCTAATCCGCAAGCTCGACCGTGAGGCCCACACTTCCCATCTAATCCGGCTGACCTTAACGGACGGGATTATTAGCAAGCCCATAATCCACGATTCGACACTCTATGTTGGTGATGAGAACGACGAAACGGTGTGTTACATATTATACAGAGGGTTTATATTGTCAGACGCTGTGTCATGCACTAATTTGTGGTTACGGCAGCTGAACGTATTGGTGTAATAATATATGAATTTGGCTGCGAAGTGGTATACGTATGCTGTGAACACATGTCCGCTATTTTTTTCTCCCTATATTACAGTAACCATAATATCGAAATAAATCGCGTTCATTTGGGAAAAAAATGTTACTAAATTTAACATGAAACTAAGAATTCAGTTCATTTTGAATGATGTATAAGCTCATGGGAATGTTACTGTATGCAAGCCCATTCACTACGATTCTCCGTACTCGAGTCTACCGAACGGACAACATGTACATAACACCGTAGTAATAAAATAAAAATTAGACAGTGACACATATTCTTACAATAAGCAGTATGTCTGTAATAGTATCGTCACTTCGTTACACTTATTTCGTATTCTACGCTCATTATTGCGTATAATATTACTGAAATCGCGATGTTCTTATTGCAGCCCCAATTCATCGACTACAACACCACCTACTATATCTCGGAAACGGCCCCACCTGGAACGGTAATCGGGACCCTGTCGGCGCGGGACAAAGACCAGGGCATCTACGGGATGATCCGCTTCGACGAGCTGGACAACGCCAAGACCTTTAAAGTGGAAACGCTCAACGCCAACACCGGCACCGGTCGGATCATCCTCACCGGTCCCCTGGACTATGAGACCCAGCCCATGTACCAGCTGCGGATCATCGCCATGGACGGTACCCCCGCTCTCCAGCGGGTCAACACCGCCACTCTGGGCATCGTCATCCAGGTCCTGGATACCCAGGACACTCCGCCCCACTTTATCATCTATCCCAGTGTGCAGTATGTCCCGGAGAACGTCCCAATCGGAAAAGAGGTGTTCAATGTACTGGCGCAGGATGGGGATCGCGGTGTGCCGAAAAGTATACAGTATTCGTTGCAGCCGGCTAGTTCCCCGTTTGCCATTGATCCACAGAGTGGGGTGGTGTATGTGTCGCAGCTGCTGGACCGGGAGGCCAACATGAATGGCGGGACGCTGGTGGTGACGGTGGTGGCGACGGAGTTGCCGGTTACAACGGGCATGTCGGCGTCGGTGCAAGTCAGTATTATTATCGAGGTGGGTCGCGTATATCACATGCTGACGGTGACCCTATCTGCACATTAGCAACAATTTACGAAAGTGATTTTTGTTACAACATTTACGTTCTAGGATGTAAATGATCACCCACCGCAATTCTACAATGGTGTCCAGCCAACCGACACCTATTCGGCCTCCATTCCAGAAAACGCCGCTGTCGGTGCCCTCGTCAATATGGATCGCGGCACCACCCCCAGGGTGTTTGATCCCGACCAGGGCATCAATGGCTCTTTCGCCCTGACCATCACTGGCGACGCATCCCATGCCTTCGACATCACCCCCTCCTCCGTCATCAACGAGGCCCTCTTCATGATCCGGGTGAAGAACTCCACCTACCTCGACTTTGAGACTACCAAACAATACCACTTCACCATCGTCGCCCGGGAAACCGGCACCCCCGAGAAGTACTCCAGCACCGCCAGTGTGACGGTAACCATTCTGGATGTCAACGATCATATCCCGGTGTTCCGGCCCGACTTCTATGAAGTGCACATGAAGGAGAACGCCCCCACGGGAACCTTGGTATTGCGTGTACAGGCACATGATTCGGATTCTGGTGAGCAGGGAGTGATTTCATACAACAACCTCCAGGGAAAGTACGCCGACCACTTCGTCCTGGATGCGATGACGGGAGATATCAGGGTGTCATCCAATGGGGAGATCTTTGACCGGGAAGTAATTCCGGAAATGTTTTTAACCGTCGAGGCGCGGGACAGTATTGGGAAAGGTCACCGGGCGACTGCCCAGATTCGGATTATCCTGGACGATATCAACGACAAAAGACCGGTGTTTGGTCAGGACATCTACGAAGCGACGTTAATCGAGAACCAAATGGCATTCCTCCGTCCACTGGTCGTGCACGCCACCGATCGTGACGACACAAAGACGGGTAACGCAAAGGTTACATACGCCATTGCCCGGTCCAAGTATTCCGACCATTTTGTCATATCGGTCACCGGGGAGATCACCGTGGCCAAACCACTAAACTACGAAGATGTGGTCCATGTCTTCAATGAATCATCCGGTGTGCTGGATATCCAGATCGTGGCGTTTGATTCGGGCGAGCCGCCCTTATCGGCCAGTTGTCTAGCCCGGGTGTTTGTCCAGGATGAGAACGATCACGCCCCACATTTCCTGCAGAATCATTATACCGGGATTGTGGCGGAGAACGCGGCCATGGGCACCGCGATTGTTACTGTGTCGGCGGTGGATAACGACAAGTCTAATTTGTACGGGAGGGTGGTGTACCGGATTGAAAGAGGGGCACAGGATAAGTTTGTTATTGATGCGCAGAGTGGAGTTATCGCGGTGGCCAGTGGGGCGAATCTGGATCGGGATGTCCAGTCTGCGTATGATTTAAAGGTACTGTAGACTCTACTTGTGCAAGAACTTTCGAAATAACCTCTATAGTAATTTATAATTTGTTAAAAGCGGATCGATACGGTCGCTATTCAAAAATTTTGGATTGTGCTTTTAGCCGAACGTGTACAAACAGTTCGTAGAACAGCGCCTAAAAACCAGGTTGTCGAATTTCAACTAATGCTTTTACAAGTTCGCTTCCAACCTATACAGGTGATTATCTTACCAGTTGGCTAGCAATTTTTTTTACTAAAACAGAATTCGTGCTACAAAATACCCTGGCGCCAAACTCCAATGCATACGTTGCTTTGCATTCCATTTTGATCTTTCTGATTTGGTTGCTACTAGGCTTTAAGGTTGCGTATGTGAAATAGCACGTTTATTTATGGCCACTGCAGCGAGACTACAGTTAACTGTGTCTGATCAAACCATCAAAATGTCGTACTGAAGTAGTGGTATTATAATAATCACGTGCTCCGGACAGTTTTTTCGGTGCCTACGGCTCTGTTGAGTTTTCGAATTATTGTAATAGTTAATGTCGTCTAAAGCGGTATTCCAGTGTAGTGTGTAGTATATCGTAGAATAGTGGCTAATACGCCTTTTCTCCACGATGGTGCTTTATAGCTACTCGTATACAGACTTCTGTATCACTGTATATACCAATAATTGGTACTACCAAACCTGCAGTTTCTAGTTACTTATTTCCTAACAATTTTTTACTTTATACCGTAAAATACCCTCGTGCTATTGAATATTGCTGTTGTCTACAGGGACTAAAACAGCGCGAATTCAATGATGGACACTTTCCAAAACGCTAATTAGTAAAGAGATATCGTTATTAAACAAAGCCATGTGACTACCACGAGTGACAATTACAAGTTTTCATCCAACTTTGACGCATTCTTCAATCAACAAAATAAATTTCATAGTTTCTTGAAAACGATATTATAGTTAATGTGGTTTCCAAAAGGAGCTGATTTTCACTGCGGCGGTATTCTTTTGTGAACAACGGAATGACTGCAGGTGGTATCTCAAACTGTAAACGATCGGCATATTGCAAGAAATGTATTTCCGCACTGTTATACGAAGGCATGGTAATTTCAGAAGATTTTACAGTGATACTACGCCACACTCGGACAATTTGTTTCCGATAGGGTTCCCCCAAGGTTTGTTTCCAACGAAAGCAGTAAATATTTTCAGTAAGAAGATTATGTACCGTCTTGAAACTAACTGCGTTCATGACGAATTTTGCTTCAGGGCTTCTTGTATTGCCGTTTATAGTTGAAACCTGACCGCTGTCCGCTGTGATGCTACAGCACTTGACTTCCTGTTTGATTCTATAGCCAAATAGTCTGGTTTCTGCCTTAATTGTGCAACTACATTCACGCTTAGGGCTGCTATCCGACTATACGCGCTTTTCACTTTTACCACCTCTATCTGTAGGGGTTTTTGGGAAGCAGTACTGCATGGTGCCTTTCTTTGGTTCATCGCCAAGGAATAATATGAGTGCAGGCAGAGAAGTAGTACCCGCCGAAAGCTCTAAACAAATGGTGCCACAAGTAGCGTAAACCGTTACTTCCGAAGTACTACGGAAGTGTGTGCGGAACGGCATATTTCACGACAAAAACGGGACCCACCCGAAACCCGTTCTTGCTAGCAGCGCAACCTGCACGATACATCACAAGAATTTGAGCTGGCTTTCTGGAAGATATACGGCAAAAAACTGCGCGGTAACCGCGCTAAAAATTTGTTCAAAGTCACGCATCCAGCATGGATGACCTGAGCCCGGCTGGCCGTCGTTAACTGCTGTTGCCCCTGTGGGGCGTGATAAGAGTGTATTTCCCGGTAGGTTGCAAACAGAACTAATGCAGTAATGCTGCCTCAGCAGGGTATCGATTTTTCGGCAGACTGCAAGTAAGACTAATACTGTTTCTGGCTTCAGGTAGCATATTATTTTACCAAGACTTCATATTTGTTGAAAATAATTCACCACGCGTTCTGTACAAAAGGAGGTTAACCAATGCATACGCTGTTAGGCCTGTTATTGCTCCAAATCGCGAATAAGGTAAATAGTACGTCAGTGGATAATTCCATGAAAAATTCAACGAAAGCATGCCTGAGGAAAGCCTACAAACTAAATTAGAACCGACAAAAAACGCCGGAGCAAAAAATGTACAATCAACGATGTTCTTGACTAATGGTATACTACGGTAATGTTCACCAGTTGTAGTGCTGTGGTCGCCACCGCGAACGGCAACAGCGAAAAAAACAATCACAAATTAAATGTATAGCGAAAGAAGAGCGAGTAATCTAACATACTTATCGTACTTGGGTAATTTAAGCTTGAATGTGAGCTGGAGAACGTGTCCTCGTACACTCGTGCAGTCTGCAGTCCTGTTGCCTTGAGAGGCTGAGAGAAAGTATGGAGGGGTTACCAGTATATCCAGTGGTATTCTCTATCTTCAGAGAGAGCGTACAAATGTCTCGCGCTCTTTTCCAGTCTCTTGCTTATTATAGGATTTCACGGTATCAAGATTTTCTTCTGGCATGGCTTTTTCGGTGCCCGACAGACCCCTCCAACACTTTCTTATTTGTTTTGAATTTTACAAAAATGGACACTTTTTCGACCAAAGATGGACACATTTTTTTCAATGATGGACACTTTGTCCATTAATGGACACTATTTTAGCCTCTGGTTGTCTATCCTAATCTGTCTGGTTGCGAATTCGAAACATTAGATTAAATGTTCATGGTAGTTGGTACTCTGCACCCTACCTAGCTTTAGCTCGAAATTAGCATAGTCAGTTAATCTGATCAGACCAGTCCCACGGTCAAAGTGGCTGTTGCAGGGTAATGATGATATCACAATTTCAGCAATGAATCTGATCATTTGGTCATGCCGTTCCGTGTCTGACTGACAGGTGGTAGCTCTGGATGGAGGTTTCGGTACCGACCAGAAAACCGGTACCACCCAAGTAACCATCACCATCACCGACATCAACAACAAGCAACCAATATTCCCCCCATTCCCCATCATCGAAGTCAACGAGACCGCGCCAATCGGCTCCACCATCCTCCGCATCGCAGCCACCGACCCCGACCACAACGCCCATTTGACCTATACCCTCGTCGACGTGACCGACGCCCTCTCGGAGTCCCTGGTTCCAGTCCGAAAAGAAGATTTCAACTATACAAACTGCTTTGGAATGCGGCCGGATGGGGTACTGTTTGTAGCGGCCCCCTTGGACCGGGAAGTGTTTGAAACCGTAAAGGTCACGGTGCGAGCGGAGGACACCGCGTCGGAAACGGGCAGGCAGACGGCGGTGGCGACAGTGCAGATTCGGGTGGTGGATGTCAATGATAATCCGCCGCATTTTATCTTTCCTATGCTGAATTCCGGACCGTACTATGAGAATTCGGTTATTGAGAACTTCGTCCCGACATCGCCCATGTTCCATATTGTGGCGTCGGATAAGGATAAGTCGCGAGCCATTAAATATTCAATCGAAAACGTAAGACCTGGTTCTGTAAACTGTATGCAGCATAAAGCCTTTGCATGGTTATTTGTGATGTTTTAGCTCGCTATGTCGGTACAAACCTTCTTCAAAATCAATCCCGAAACCGGTGAAATAACCTTACTAAAACCACTGGACCGAGAACAGTTCGACTGGATAAACTTCACAGCCCGGGCCACGGATTCCGGTGTACCGCCCTTATCCAGCATCGCACCAGTGTACCTCTACGTCATCGACGTGAACGATAACGTAAGCCATCCTATTCTTCCCGTATCATGATTCTACATGGTTTTCCTTACAGAATCCAAACTTTACATTCGCCCCGAGCGACGTCACCGTCCGGGAGGACGTCCAAACCGGCCAGGAAGTGACCACGGTCCGCGCACTGGATCCGGATTCCGGCCCCTATGGGCACGTCAGTTATACGCTAGATCCGTCGACCGCCTTTGGGAAATTCGTTATTGACAAGGATACCGGTACGATTACGGTGGCTGGGCGGCTGGATCGGGAGGAGAGGAACTCGTATGCGTTGGTTGTCAATGCGGTGGATGATTTCCAGAATGGGTTCAATCGGGCCAGCCGGAAATCCTCCAAGACGATTCGGATTACGGTGGAAGATGTCAATGATAACGGTATATCAGAAAATTACGGTTTTGTTTGTGATACTGGGTTGTTACGCGTGAATGCTTGCAGCACCGATTGTTAATACCGATGACCTTTCGGATTGCATCCGATTGATTGAAACCGATGGTGCTGGGACGCAGTTTTATACCATCCGTGCCACGGATTTGGACCAACCGTTTACACCAAATTGTGAAATTCGATTCAAAGCCGTTGGAGGAAATGGCTCCAGTATGTAATTTGTGGTCTTCTCGTGTTTTAAAATTATCCATTTTCAGTAAATTAAACTTTTAACTCTACTGTCCCATATGTGTGCTGTGTGCACAAGCAAATACGGGGTTTTTAATTGAAACCTAATTGTTAGAATTATTCGATGTGTCCCATAACCATGGAGCCCTAATGACCACCGTCGCTCTGAACAATAAATACGGGAATTACACACTCGATGTGGAAGCGCGTGATCAGGGTTTCCCTTCGTTGGCCACGAACCGAACGTTCCATATCTGTGTGGAAGATTTCAATGATAATGCTCCAGTATTTGTACACCCCATCGCCAATGAATCCGTTGCTGTTTGGGAGGTATGTGAAAACAGTCAACTAGCGAAAAGTCTATAGTATGAATTGTTGAGTTGGGTATGAGATATTATGGTATTTTAAAATAACTATTAAATGTTTATAGAACGCTACGGTTGGGACCAAAATCGTGCAGGTGCAAGCCGTCGACAACGACATTGGTGACAATGCCGTTGTAAAGTATTCCTTCCTGACCGATCAAAATTACGACTACCAAACGTTCGAGTTGGACAGAAACACCGGGTGGATAACTCTCATCCATCCTTTGGACAGAGAACGTCAAAAACAGTATACGCTGTTTGTGGATGCCCACGATCTGGGCGTTCCCCAGCGTAACACTCTCCAACGGTTTATTGTTAGAGTGATCGACATCAACGACAATGGTGAGCAAACTAAAACGGCTGGTAACATTCAAGTTCTTACCATATCGATAAAATTTGACTGTATTTCAGAACCGATATTTCGTGTGGCGAGACAAGAATTCCACGTTGTAGAAAATTACCCACCAGGTGACCTTTAAACTGCCTGCATTCGTCTATCAGAAGATGACAGTCTCATTGATTTCAGGAAGCGTGATCGGTAAAGTAGCTGAAGCCTTCGACGAAGACGGAGATGTAGAGCACACCCAGACTTGTTATTTTATCATCGCTGGCAATACGAACAAGACCTTCTCGTTGGAGAAACATTCGCGGGAAATCCGGTTGCTAGCCTCGCTGGACCGAGAACGGTTTACGACCTATGAGCTGGCCATCAAAGCTTCCAGCAACTGCAATTATCTGAGCCCCGGCGCACCCATTCCCCTCACAACGAAAGACCACTCGCTGATGCAAGCGGTGATTATCGTGGATGATGTCAATGATAATCCACCGAG
>JAQGAU010003289.1:0-13521 GCA_034698045.1 Paramacrobiotus richtersi
GGTGGGTGGAATTCGTGGGGTTGGGGCCCGGGGGCGGCCGGCAAACGGTCCGGACCCATTCGGAGATACCCGACCAATGTGGTGTTGCAGAATCTGGCCACGACCGATCCCTGTGCGGCCTGGAAGTATTTGGCACTGAAT
The DNA here is from genome assembly GCA_034698045.1 of Paramacrobiotus richtersi. Classification (NCBI taxonomy): domain Eukaryota; kingdom Metazoa; phylum Tardigrada; class Eutardigrada; order Parachela; family Macrobiotidae; genus Paramacrobiotus; species Paramacrobiotus richtersi. The sequence continues at coordinate 142 of JAQGAU010003289.1, forward strand.
CCCGATGCATTTGTCCGCAGAACGGTATGTGTAATAATACGGTGGTTTTCTTTCTAGAATCTGCATAATTGGTGTTAATGCTGTACTCAGCGGTCAATTATGTTTCCTGTCAGATTTCCGTCTCTGTACGATGTATCAAATACGAATGTAAAAAGAATTTATCTAATAAATCTGTTTATATTATATAAAATTTATTTATCTATAAAATCTATTTGAAAATCTGTTATAAAAAACTTATTTGAAATAGAATCTATGTAAGTAATAAAATCTGTTTATATAAAATATAGTTGAAAATCTATTATATAAAATTTATTGTGTTTAGTAAGCCAACTGCCATTATGTCCTAGATAATTTACAGTGAGGAGAAACTTCATTTAGCCGGTAAAAAAAACGAGACATACATGTCGTTGTACATCTTTTGCTGAATTCGTTCGTCCTGATTTCGCGCTTAGTAAGCTGTGTTTCGTATAAAACTAATTCAAATTCATTAATAGCTGAATAAATAACTGAACAGAAAGCTGTACAACTCGGCGAGCATGCATGTATGAAATGTCAGTTTTCAAAGTAATAATAAATGTAATAAAAATCAAATAAAATAATCAAATAATTTTAATTTTAAATGTACTGCACATTTAAAGCTTCTACTGCGCGTTCGAGATGACAGAATTATTGTAGTAATTACACTTATTTAATATATATTCAAATAAAATTTTTGATGTTACTGTATATATTTGATTTCGAATGGAGCGTATCGGCATATATATACACAGTTTTAAAGGTCATTTAGATAATTACATTATAATTCATATAAAACCTTTTTAATTGTTATTACACTATTACGTTTCTTTTGCGTCAAGACACGCTTGTTTTTCAGGAACTGATAACGCTATCACAATGTCTGCAATCGAAGTCCTAAAACGACGTAAACTGCACGATGACGCGAAAGGTTACCGCAAGGATTTCGTCCGTTTAACCTGCGATTCTCCGTTTTCTTTAAAATATGTATTTTGCATCGGTGTGACCAGCGTGTTGTAAGAGAGTTTGACTAATTCCATCCAGAACAAAATTATCCACATCTGTGCAAACTGTCAATGCTGAATGCTTGTTTGTCCAGTTCTTAGTATTTGTGAATTTGTAACGTTACGTGATAGAAATGTGTTTAATTTGCTGTGCAGTTTTGATTCGTCCGAAACGTGTACAGTTTTTATAGATACTGTACTTATGTACATATAGGCCGATATAAAGTGAAACTGCGTTATAGTTACGATATACATAATATATGTAATTAAAGGTTGTGTAAGGATATTTGTGTTTCAGTTTGATTGTATGCCACCTTATTATTTGATTTGACTGTATGTATATGAGCAGCACCTCTATTTGCAGATATAGATAATTTTGGAATATTTCTAGCACACTATATGTGCTTTGTAATATAATTCCTTCTACCAGGCCTTTGTATGTGGTTGTATATGATAACCGTAGCACGATGGCTTAATCCGATGTAAGTTCCAATGTATCAAGCAAAATCGCCTGTTAATGTGTGTACTTCTTTGGAAACCTAGTATGAATCTTTTTTAGTGAAGTAAAATGTAGTTTCGCTTATATGTTTGTCGCATTTCTTGCCTACTGAATATTACTGACAGCCTTACTCGATAATTTAATTAAGCAGCGGTTCCGAACAGTAAAAAAATCTGGAATTTAAATATGCATTTAATTCTTCGGTTTCCTATGCTCGATTGGATCGACTGGTAGAAACTGATCAAATTTTCATAATTTTACAATATTTTCACATGAGACCAGAAAGCTTTTATTCGTGAGCTGTGAAGTAAAATTTGCTGAAAACCGGACTAGCGCCAGAATGTCAGATGACCTTTCTGCAAAACGGCAACAGATACGAATAAAAAATCAAGCAGTAAGTTAACTATAACGCTGCAGATCGCAGAACCGTCCACAATTAAAAACCTACACAACAACGTATAACAATGTCATGCAGCGCGCGTACATGAAAAAATAAAAAAAAATGCATTCAATGGTATAAATTACATAAGGCTTTGTCCCTGCATATACAGCAATGCAGTTGTCAGATCTTTCTAAAACATCCGTCGTTTGACAGTGACAAACACAAAGAAGATATTACGTAGTAGAGTGGCGGTGAAATGAGAGATTCTTGAACACAAACCGGTTAATTGCCGTCTTTGATATTATTATCTGGCGTATTCACAGAACGATCGATATTATAATCATATCACTTTTTTTGCGATCTTGATTGTTGCTTTCTTAGTCAGGTTTTAAGCAATGCGTAAGAAGCTGCGTTTTTTGCGTCAGACCCTCTTCTTAATTTGCAGGAACCATTCAGTGATTAATTATGATCCTTTTTTGGACGGATCGAAGTCGCAGTTTTATGACCATTCGCAAACTACAAACCAGAGCGATTTTAGTGTTTCCTGAACAATTGTCCGTTGTCTTTGAACAAATCATAACGCAAATACAGTGCTTGAAATATAGTGTATCCTTACACAGTCCAGAAAATTCTCAGTTTCCAGAATTAATAATTAATTCCAAGAATTAATTATGTAACTGTTTTGGAATTGTTTATACAGGTCGATCAACTTTCCGGCATCGAATCCAGTTCCAGTGTGTTCGCTTTAATTGCAAAGTAAATATCAAGCTTTTTTCTGCCAAACCTGCAACATGACGTACACTGTACGTCAGCGTTCATGATTCGGAAACAACCAGCGAGTCAAAACAATTACTGTATACTCGTATACGAACAAACAGAAATAATAAGCATTAACCTACGTATTGTAATTTACTGGTAAAACCTGTGATAATGTAAAAACAAGACGGACAACGAGACATGCACAGACAGTATGTAGTTACATATATGTCACAACACTCCTGAAATAAAACAAAAATATTTATACATATAAATCTTACTCTAAGGAATCCCATTGTAACCGCTCGGCTTGAGCCATATAATCCGCATTGTTTTCCTCAGATATCAGAATGAACAACATGTTACCCAAATTCTTGAGCTGCAAAAAACATTCTGGTAACTCACAAAAGCGTAAACCTAAACTGGAGTGTAATACGAGTAGAAAGAGCTGTACACTAAAATCCGACAACACTTACCAAGCCGTAACGACAAATTTTAACGTAAAAGTTCCAGACTTGAGCATCACTGGCGGCTGAGCTGTTGTCCGTTAATTCGTTCCATGTATCCAGATAAATTCTGATCCAGTTCAGTTGATAATCTCGATCGGGTAGCATAGTGTGACTCATCGTCAAGGGATCCAAACCTGCACAGGTTAACAATTTGCCACGTTACAGATCACCATACCATATTACGACTCTGCTTAGAACTTACAATTCAGAAAAGTTACATAGTTTCTTCAAATAAACGGTACGCAGTTCCTTAAGAAACGCTATAATACCGTAGACACGATCGCACAATCTACCAAACAGCATAACTAGAAAAGTACACTGTGTTCAGTATGCAGTCGAGAATATAGTAATGACCTTTAACGAGAAGCGAACAGCTTCGGTCGACTACGCATAACTCCAATGGCCATGGTAGTTACCAGAAAACTCCTGAAAGTAGGTCCCGATGTCTTCGATCTGGTATCCCCAGTTGGCAAACTCGAAATCAATCAGATGGATCGTTTCCGTGTGATCATTAAAAATCATGTTGTTATTGGAAAGGTCATGATGGCACATCACTATCGGCAGATCGGAGAATAAGTCTTGCATTTTGGGGTGAGCAACAAGAGTTTCGAACTCGCGGTGTAGTTGGTCCAAATCTGGGAAGAGTCGGTTGGCGATTACGGTGGTTATGGGATCCTTATATTTAATCGGAAGAGTGTGGAGCATTTGACGAATGGTTTCTGTAGGATTGACACAAGCGGGTGCGCCCGGGAATTTGCGGGTGACCGCGTGGAACTCGGCGACTTTTCGAGCAATCATTCTACGAGAGAATGACTGAGTATACAGCCATTTTGTTTTCTACATTTCGCGAAAGACCGAGTCGGCCAAAAGAATGCTTTATCAAATTAGTACCCAATTCAACGTACTGTGCAGTTCGCGGCTCTCGAAGATCCCCTAGACTGAACGTCCTTCCTTTTTGGTATTCGTAGCACACGCCGTTCCGGAACCACCCGTAGATTTTCCCGTAGAGTCCGTTGCGATGAAGGAAGTGCACTAAACGGAGTTCCTTGGCCCGATCGAACATGTGGGCCAAGTTTTCCATGTGAATCCGCACCAAAACAGCGTCCTGGTTTTCCGCGCTTGCAGAGGAAACTCTGTACATGTGGTTCAAGCAGCCGCCTGTCAACCTATGTAGAATCAAATCTGAATGGTCCGAATGCAAGAACGGACAGAAAACTGCAATTAGATGTCGAACAGAGGGAAGCGGATCAGTGATATCGGCTGTATATTCCAAATACGGGATTTCTTCGAGTTGCTGAGGACTTGGCGCTTGATAAAGACCCTGATTATTCATTACACAGGAGGTATAACAGTTACAATACAGCAACGCACCACGTTCACGGCCTGTGATCCAAGGTGTGGAAAATCAATAACACTTCGTAGCTTTGTTTGGATATTATATTCGTAACGCTTAGAGCATTTTTTTGAACTATTCGAAATCCTGGACACGTACTGTATCTGTCGGATATCCAAGCGCATATAAATAGCGCAACGATACAGATGCAAGAACATGTGCTAGGCTGCTAGCGTATTACAATCAGAAGCCGTATTTCTGCATCATCATCGATCGTACATCTGATATTTGTACCTGTACATGTCCACTTCAAAAGTTCGGTATTCAGTATGGACCGCAAGATAATGATATCAGCAATAACTGTTTGTCTTGTTTGATACATTTGTTCGTGTATCTGCATTTGATACATTTGATACATACATTTGATACATACATTTGATACATACGTTCAGCGAAGTGTTCTGTGGTACTTTTATTTCGGAATGTAATGCAGTACTTGTACTGTATGTGGTGGAAGCGCATAGACTACCAGGTGATCAACACGGCGTGCAGATCCACTGTGTGCCATCTTTTTCGACCAAGCGTGGTAGTCAAACTAATCTCAGAATAAAGATTTTTTCTGATTCTTTAACAGATCGGCAGGTTTGTAAAACGTACTCTGAACCAAATGGACAATACAAAAAATCACAACATAAACTGAATAATCACAAGCTTAATTATGCGGACACTGTTTCCACAAATTCAGGAGGTTGGCACTAGCTGCAGTCCCAAAATCCCATCTCGAATCTGCAGGTATATATTGAGCTTCTTCCTCGCATACCTAGGAGCATGGAAATCTGTCAGCTCATGCAACGGGAACGATCAAAATCAAAATGCATATAACTTAGTACAACAATACTGAAACTGGTAATTGTTGGTTTACTTACTCAAACGAATCCCACTTGAGCCGTTTGGCTTGACCAATGTAGTCGGGATTGTCTTGCTCCGAAGCCAGAACAAAGGTGATGATTAGCCAGTTCTTCAGCTACGCACCATAATAAAATAATCAATTACAATGCAGAATTACACCACTTGATTCTTCGCTTACCAAGCTGTAGCAGCTGGCCTTTACGTAAAAATTCCACACTTCGGCATCGCTCACAACGCGTCCTTTTTCGGTCAACTCGTACCATGTTTCAAGGTAAATGCGGATCCATTTCAACTGGAAATCTTGAGTAGGAAGTAGGGATGCATCCATTATCGAAACTTCCATGCCTAGCAAAAAGCGCTAGATGGAATTTTTGCAAGATTACGAAGAGTCGTAGACGAAAGGTCACCAGATTTGTATAACCACAAAAGTGTGGTATTTTTCCATATTTTTTCAAAAGTTCCAACAGGTCACGTTTATAGTGTTACTTCTCTTACCAACGAATTCCGAAAAATGCGTCCCGATATCTTCAATCTGGTATCCCCAGGCCGCAAATTCGTAATCAATAATATGCACCTCTTCGGTCTCCTCGTTGAAAATCAGGTTATTCGGGATAAAATCGTGGTGACAATAAACGACCGGTTGATCGTCATACAAATTCTGCATATTTGGATGGTTGATAAGAAAGTTATACTCTTCTTGCAGTTCTTTAACGTCAGGGAACAATTTGTACGCTAAAAGGGTGGCAGCTGGATCCATGTACTGGATGGGCAGGCGGTTAAGAATCGGTAAGCAAGCTTCTTTGGGATGGACTGGTGTCCTGACTTCTGGATATTTCCGGCTGACGGCGTGGAATTCCGCAAATTTCTGAGCTAATAGCCTAGAAAAAAAATGCAAACTTTGTTACTTTGGAATACATTGTTTATGTTCCAGAACGTGATTTCTTTTAAAGGCCGCAGCATAGGACTATGCTTTCCGAATACTGGAGCCATTGCACTACGGTATTCAATTAACTGTTCGTAGAGATGCGACCGTGTATTAACGGTGTACATACAAGAAAAGTTGAAAACCAATACCGTAATTATTATGTTTCATACAAAAAGCAGTTAAGTAACTTAAGTTCCACACCATGGAATCGACGTACAAATAGGTTCGCCAAGGATATCATTGGCTTTCAACGTTAACTCTGTAAAGATACGACACGCTGTACTGCCACGATTTACCGAGCCATGTGCGGTTCTCCGATATCCTTTAACTCCAATCTTCGCCCTTCCATGTACTCATAACAAACTCCATTGTCGAACTTTCCGTAGATTTTACCGTACAATCCCATTTGATGCATGAAAGAAACTAATCGGAATTCTTGCTCTCGATCAAAGAAACTTCCAACAAATCCCACATTAATCCGGACTATCACAGATTTCTTCTGTTCAGTGGAGGGTAAAGACACCTTGTACATGCGGTTCATGTAGCCACCGCTTAAAACCTCGATTTTCAAGTCATTTTCCGCTGAAGGGATAAAGGGACGGAATGCAGCGATGACATGCTTGACGCCAGAAATGGGATCTTCGAGATCGATACTGTAATTCAAACACGGGACTCCACTGGATAATACTGAAGTATCTGTACTGGTCATATTGTTAAAACAAATTGGTTTAAAACAAAACAACAACAAATACGGGTTTAAAAAATACTATGTGAGTGTGGTTTGGCTTGACGTGCAAATCCGCTGCATAAATATGTATAATATGTGAGACGGTATGTTGGCTTGTAGCACATGGTGGTATAACAAGCAGCTGATGCAGGAAACGATGAACGATCAATGCAGCTCTTCAAGAGATTAGATTGCACACAAATAAAGTGAGTCCACTGCAAGTCGCGACACCGACATACCGTATAATATATACAGCGCATTAATTTACATATTGCGATTACTTTTGATACTTAGTAGCTTTCATTGGTAAGAATTAACAAATTCCATACTATGTGGAAATATTCTAACGTTTTAAAATTTCCTGTCTTTGTTTATCTGTATATGTTGAATATGCGAATACAATTAAAACAATGCAAGTGGTTTATTATTCGATATAAATTATCCATATTTTTCGCAATGGATTACAAACAACTGTACGAAAAATCCCGAAGTACAGAACAAAGAGTGTCTAATTCAAAATTCGCAGCAAATAACAGCGACAATTAGGTATTGTTCATCAAATCAAAACATGGCCGGAAATAGCTTATAAGTGCAACAGCCATAAAGTTTTGAGGAAAACACACAAATGATGGAAATGAAACATTGAGCACACAAAAGAGACAAAATCGCACACTGGAAAAACATCCCCGCAAACTTATTACACATCACAAAAAGAACAGCTTCCTGTACAAATGAAATGTAAAGAAGGCCCGTTACCTACAGACACACGAATCCAAATGCGATTACAACGAAAGCAGTTCCACAATTCCTCACTGCATCTTCAGGATGCGACTACGCTCCTGCCGATTGTTGACCACCCATGGATGCTGAAGAACTTGGGCCAGCGGGAGCCGGTGCGCGCCAATGTATACCAACAACTGCAAAAGCAAAAAATGGTCATTTGACTCATTTCGCTGTCAGGAAAGATTTTTACATAATCGATGTGGAATTTCTAATTCACGAGCATATACGTTATGAACGTGCAAGGCTCAAGCAAATTTGCATACATATCGAGGTTACCAAATAGTGATACATATAAGGTACAGAAAAAATAAACAGCATACATTGTTTGATACGTAAAAATAATGTCCCGGAATAATGTATAACCATTATAATAAATTATTATTAATAATTAATTAATTAGTAATCATTATTATTTCATTGACTATTATAATTATCGGTTATTATTAATACTAGTTAAGCATTAAGTTATTACAATAATACTATTTTTATTATTATATTAAATTATTGATAGTCAATTATCTGTTGACGTTATATGCTGAAAGCGTTATACATGACACCACACCGACAATCTACTACGTTTTTATGGTAAGATTAAGCAATTTCCGGTCGCCGAACTGACCTTCTGAACGAGATCAACCGCGTCGGGATTCATGGAATCCGGACACTTGTAGTCCATAACGGAAATCCTCCTGGCCGTCTCCATCTGGCCGCCTTCATTATCCTTGACGTGAAACGGTGCCCGACCCGTCAACAGTTCATATGTGAGAATGCCCAGACACCAGATATCGACGCTTTCATCATGCGACTTCCCTTCCACCATCTCCGGCGCCAGGTAGTCCAGTGTGCCACACATGGTCGCTCGTCTAAGAAGAAGACAGTTGAGCATTACTGATGGAACAATAAGCGATCTTTCCCCTTCCATTTAGTGTTCGTTTTATTCGAAAACGATCTTAATTCAGAAAATTCCGACAGAAAACGTACAATACTTAATGGTGCAAAATCACGCAATCAAAGAACACTCTGCAACTTAATCCACACAAAAACCGGTATGCAAAATAAATCTGTTAAAAAGGCACAATATTTGAAAGCATTCCATTAAAGTTTCATCAACGATCTGATAGTACAGCTAGGCAAAGTTGGTCAACTCGCAAATGCAGGATCCAGCCTACGCCACTACACTACGGTTCTCTACACTACATACATATACATAATACACCACGTCGCATCTATTGCATTTTAACAGGAGCTGGTGTCAACTCTGCAGTAACCGTTTTGTCTGTCGGTATATCCAGACCATCGGATTACTAATTCAATAAGAAAATGGAGAAAATAATAAACTGAAGTACAAAAACAGATAAGAAACATTCGTCTTTTGATTTTTTCGCTTAATTGTAATTACAGATTTTTTTCTACATTGTACATTATCACTGCTGCATTATTCCTCACCTGGAGCTGGGTGAATGCACCGACCAGCCAAAATCGGCAATTTTCAACTCGCCATAGATTCCCAGGAGTAAATTCTCCGGTTTGATATCCCGATGGATGATCTTCCGCTCGTGGCAGTACATCAGAGCGGTCGTCAGCTCATAAACGTACTATAAAAACAACCGCATATTTGACGCCTTGAATGCAGTAACAGCTGCACAACGCGGGCTTACGGTGGCCGACTCGGCATCGGTAAACTGCTTCTTTTGCTCCAGCAGTTTGTACAGCTCCCCATTGGGTGCGTACTCCAGAATCAGGTAGATTTTGCTGCTGTCGTGAAAGACGCCATACATGCGGATAATGTGAGGATGCCTAGAAAATCATGAAAAAATTAACACATAAATTCAAAAAATTACCGCCAACACTGACGATAACACAGAGAAATCAGCAAAAATCAGAGAACTATTTTTTGAATTTAAAAAAAATGCGTGGTTTACCTGAGATGAGTCTGGATCTCAATCTCCCTTCGTAACTGATGTTCCACGTTGTTGCTCCTCAGTTCATTCTTGTACATAACCTGAAGATGGACGCGAATGATCAGCTGAACCGAAACCGGAAGTGAGTCAGCACAATTTTCACCTTAAGCGCCACAACGAACCGGCTTTTCTTCTCGCGCGCCAGATAAACCTTGCCAAATTTCCCCTTGCCCAAAACACGTCCCAGATCGAAATCCGACAAAGTCCAGTCACTAATGAGTACAAAACGATAAAATTCACGCAATTTTATATGGAAACATTAATTTTTATATCGAACCAAATAGAATGACAAAATCAAATAAATCCTGAAAATTCAACAGATAAAAACTGTAAATTAAATACAACAAAATTCCAAAAATCCATAGCTGAATAAGCCGAAAAACTGTATATTTATAACCTGATGGCGATAATTTTTAAATTTTATCATCATTTTTAAAGTGTATTACTGATTACTCTACCAACAGGATTGTCAGCGTTATCAACAAACGCAGTCGATTTCACGAAAAATTATACAGACAAATAAATTTCCACTTACGTTAGCTTTTTGGATGGTTTGGCTTCATTTTGCTCGTTTTCAGCAGAAACCACCTGTTTCGGTTGAGAAACCGTCGGAACGGCGACAGAAGTCGTTGCTTTGTGGCTGTCCGCAGCGGGAACCTTCTCCACACGCTCTTTCACTTCCTCTTTGCGAGTGGTCGATACAGGCCGTTTTTGTAGCACTGGAGGCTTCGCTACGGTCTGGACTTGACGGGGAACTGCAGCTTTTAACGGAACTTTCGGAGCAACGGATGCGGATGGCATGATTGAACGCGAACGCATAGGCCCGGGTTTCGTCGGGGGCATATTCTCCTCCATGGAACTTTTACGGACTGTCCCATCCTAGAAATTTAAAAAATTGAATGATCTTGTTTTAATCGATTTTTTGGCAAAGAATTACACGGTTTTTAGTGTTTACCATGGATATTTTGGAAATATTCAACAAGTGAAAAAACCAGCACCAAGCGAAATTAAACAGTTCACTATTGAAAACGTAGAACCAGAAAAATACTGCAGTCTACAATTCTACAGGGGAAAAATCTGAAACCTTGTCAGTGGGTTTGATGATTTTCGTTGTGGCCCGATTGTGAGCAGTAGAATTTCCCGCAACGGTGCGTCGTGGTACGTTGCTTCGTACGGGTCGCGACGTTGTACGATTGTTCATTCTGCAAACATGGAACGTACGATGATTCCGGAGTATATCAACAATTAATCAACTGAAATCCACAGAGGTCTGTCGGGTTAAACAGTTTTTTGGCAACCAATCAGCTGAAAAAACGCCTCGGAAAAACGATTTTGTACGATTTAGAAACAATTTCAGCACAGCTAACGTCTGAATACTCTGAAACGTACGCTGCAGACAAAAGCTTGTGCGCTTGGTCGACTCCAGGTCGAGTCACTTTGAACAAGATTAAACAGGAAACCGTCACACAAGCCGAATTGTGGTAATAAACCACACGGATGCGAGTTGTTTACAGCGCGTGCGCCACTATCCTGTAAAGCATTCATGGTGACTTGGAACTCGACGCCGACACCGCGTCGTGGGAGAATCGATAACTTTTGATTCAAAAGTTCTGAATTCACTTTTTTGAGTGACTCTTTCGACAGAAATAAAAAAACCTTTTTGAACGACTGCAATCTTCGCAGTGCATGCCGCCTATGGGATTCTGATGATTCTGCTTCTTATTAAACGCGTGATGTGGAATATTTCTGTAACATAATTGATGCTTCAAGCCACCAGTGATATAGAATCCTTCGGTAATGCTTCGACAGAAACCTTCAGGACCGACTTCCTCGGACGACTGGTGGGATCCAGACGAACGTGTAGCGCGGAAAAATGGTGAGCTTTAATTGTCTCCTTAAATTCAAAATTCAGAATGCTTACCGTAGAATATTTGTATTCAGATTTTAAATTGGGATTATTTGTCTTGTAATTCTGTCAGAACAAAAATTTACTAAAATAGTAAAATATGTGAAGTCGAATAAATTGATTATTTTAAAATTCCTTCCTCCTGTTGTAGTTCCTGTTCAGACGTCCAGGAAGCCCAAACCCGCGTGGTCGTTACCTGCAGCCGTCGGGAAATTATCTCTTGGTAAATCATCGTTTGAACGATGTTTCCTCTTACTTGCATTTATTTTTTTGACGTTAACAGACAAAGAGAAATATCCGGCGCTCGGGGAGAAGGTCCGTTTCCCACCGGAACCAGTTCCTGTGCAAACACTCCCAATCTTCCCTCCGGAACTCCCGGTCGAATTCCCTGACCCTGAACCAAATTCCGGCATTCCCAGAAAGAAAATCTCCCAGAAACCTGTCGTAGATTTGGATCTCTTGTTGAAGCATTCGAAAAAGAAGCCAGTGAAGGAGAGGAACCCGTTCGTGCCTGGAGGGGAGCGATTACCATCCAAAGAGCAAGGAACGGGTTTGCTTCCGGTAAAAGGGAAGGAAACCACTACCGCTCTGAATGCACTGGATGCCAGCGCCCCGACGAAGATCCGAGGGAAGGAAAGGGAAACGCCGAAGCCGAAAAAGCCGTCTGCCATGAAGAAGGCTGTTCTGCAATGCAAGGAAGAGAGGAAGACAGCAATAGCGATTCCGGACAAAGTACCAGGTATTTTTCAATTTTTACCGTTTTCCTTTTCTCGCTAATGTGACTTTGTGTATGTAGTCGTTCTGTCGTGTTCTCAAAGAAGACGGTAAGATTTCTGGCTAGTTACTGCGATCGGAATTCAGATCAATTAATGCGAATTTTATTCTTATTATTTCCGGTTGCGAATATGTGATATTCATATTTTATATCAGGGTTTTTAACACACTCTTGACTACTTTTGTGTGATAGGGATTCCACTGATTTACATGTTAAAAACTGTCATAATTATACGTTAATCTTTTAAGTTGTATGCACTGGTTGTGAAGAATTGCGTCGAGAATTTCTTCGATCCACTTTGATATTCAGGATGATAATTGCTTCTTTTCAACTTTTAACCAAAAAAATTGTTAGGTGAAAACTTTAATCGATTTGTTTCTTTTTCGCTGTGGCGCGTTAATGCAGGATTTTTCAAGTGTGTAATTACCCAGGGATGAAATAGTTGATCACACTGTGATTCTTACATTTCTGTTCTTACTAGATCACGCGGACATCTCGAACGTTGAAGACCCTGAAACCGAATCTTCCCCGCCGTCTGATGCTGCAGCGAGTCTTCCTTCTGACCCAGAACCTCCTCTACATACCCGGAAATTCGCCACATACTGCGACCAGCTCATCACCCCGGAAATCGATCAGCTCGTGAGCAGTATTCTGGAAACGCTGTCATTTTATCAAGACAGAGCATACCATTCGCAAGATCCGACAAAGTTCAAGAAGCGCTTTGTCTGCGGCCTAAAGGATGTGTGGAAGAAAGTGCAACTAAAGGAAATCAAGCTGATTATTCTGGCACCGGATGTGGAGGTTACAGAGCAACCGAAAGGGCCAGATGAGATTCTGCTGAAAATTCGACAGGCTGCTGCTGAGCACAGTATCCCGGTAAATGTGTGCTAGATTTC
>JAQGAU010003290.1:0-13520 GCA_034698045.1 Paramacrobiotus richtersi
TTCGCGAACCGTATCTTCGTTTAGCCACGCCTCCGTACTGTATCGAGATTCGCTTCGAATTCGAGACCCACCCTTAGTATTTGCTAGCGCTGGCCCTCAATGTCTCTTGCTGCGGCTTTTGCCAATAAATTAAATGGCATTAAATGACAATATACGTATACGTTAGATCAGTAATATTGCGTACGAGTACTTTTTTTTAGTACAGCACGGATGCTTTTTTCTTTCGAATACAGTACTTTTGCTAGACTAGAAAGTGCACTCGCTCGTAGCGGGCACTGGGAGGTAGCTTGGTTGCGAAGTAGTTGAGGTTGCGAAGTAGCTTAGATACGAGAGATTAATCCTTGTTTCGGACACTTTAATCAAGCTTTTCCGTACGATAAGTCAGTATTTTCGAATAACAGTGGAGTTTCTCTTGGCCATTCCTAGCGACTGGCCAACGACTGGAGTTCCTTGGAATACCCACAAGATTACGTACATAAACCAAAGAAAAACAAGAAACCGTACGCTGTTTTTGGCACACATGCATTTCACGCCCGAACTGATCTAATCCCTAGGTACTATACCGGTCCGCATACAAGCTAGGTATGCTATAGCTAAATCATTTTATACCGGATTCATTGCCGACCAGGTTTATATATCGTTGGGTCAAAAACACGCCCGGTTAATTCCTACAGTTAATATCAGCTCTGCTTAAGGCCACATCGACCGATTATTTAGTGTACATCGTAGAATGTCCGTCGCTGATAAATGAACGTAAACTATATCATTGTTAAATATACCGTAAACGGATCACAAAACCGAAATTCTGCGGAGAGTATAAACGAAGTACTTTTGTACACGATTAATACAGCACTTCAACATACAGCACTTCAAAGGTACGATAATTAACACATCATGACGCAGGTTTATCTGGGATAAATAAAGAACAAATTGAACAAAAGTGTAAAGATTTACAAGCGGTAGCTAGAGAATATGACAAGGGAATAAGTACTAGTTCACGAAATAACCGAAAGCATATTATTACGCTAAACTTTCAGGTTATTGAGATCGACAAGCCCTGTATGTTTGTTACGTGTACCCCGCTATCGACGCTCCCTTGACCAGAATCTCGGATTCTCGATGTTTTTCTGTTCTTGAAACTGACGGACAGTACATGTACATGGTACACAAGACATTAAACATATATCAAACAGAACTCGAGAAGCTTTACCTGTACGCGCTTTACTGAGCAGACCAGAAATCTCGTGAAGTGGTTAATACTGCGAGTTAGTTGCCACTTAGCAACACCAATCTTTCTCAAAAGACAGACCGAGCGAGCTCAGTGAGCATGAGATTTTATTCGCAGATTTCTTAGCTGACAGAGTGACAGTAAGCAGTTTGACAATAGTGTGAATATTTCCGTTCAAGACTTACGCGTTCACTAACAATGCTGTGGTGGAAGGTATGGATGAGCCTGGCCCTGTTGGCCGTCGCCAGCGTGGGCATGACCAGTGCCCGTTACTACGACGATTGGACGGAGAGGGAATTTGCTGACACGCCCTCGTACTATTCCTACGCTGGACCCTACGCCCGCCAGATGGCCGAGCAGCCAGCCTACGCCGTGCCGCTCATGCGCGAGCGCCGCCGGCCGCAACATGGCTAGATCTAGACAACCCGGAACACGTCGACCAGGCAGTATTCAACGTAGGAAGACTAGCCATGTTCTTGGTCGACACTATTTTACGCCCCATAATGCTACTAGTCATTATCTTCCGCATTCAAATCGATGTTGCATGGAAACCCGTTTTAGCGACGCAGTAACAATAAGCTTGTTGTACCACGTTGTCGAGCGCTTTCGCAAAACTTATGCTATTGTACTACACCTTATTAAAGCACAAATTCGTGTTCAGATTCCGGTGTCAGTGCGTTCAAGTATGAGCCGATTGACCAACATCCGATGTAGCTGTAAAAGCAGAACATTTTAAAATTGTACACTTCACTATCCAAATCTGGGCCTACTCTGCATTTGCGTTTACAATAATACTATATACTGTGCACGCACATATCAGTCGATTTCTACAAAAGCATTACAGTTCTGTCATACTGTATGCGTAAGAGACTAAACACACATAAAGGGCGGGAATCAACCACCGCAATACAGGGATCTCGCGAGGTACATCGCCACTCATCGCCACCCTCCTTGTACAGTAAACTGTATGGTCACAGCAAACTGTGGATGTTCTTCTTCCTAGTCTTATGAGCAAACTCCGTCCAACGAATTGTGGATTTATTCAAGGAAATACAGCGAACTGGGTTTCTGAATGTGCGATGATTGTACACAGAAACATAATCGATTCACGCGAGATACGAGTACAGCGCAAAAAGAAGCAGCATCAGTGAGTCACTGATCAAACGCAATAACAATATGGCACTACACAGGTTCACTGAGCAGCCGTAAATTTATTCGCGGAACAACGGTGACGGACCAATAGTGATATTACATGCAACAGCAAGAAAATCGGAACCCGCTGCTTCGAACCTCTTTTGCTTCAGACCCGCAGTTTTTCGGACTGTATTTCATTTCTTATGTTTGGCGGCCATGGTTGGAATTGTAGCCCCATTATTTCCACGCTGTTGACGAGAGAAAATATGCGCACCTTGGATCCTCGTCTGGCGGTCAACACCTCCCAGTAACCTGGCTGTATTTGCAGCTAGCTGCAAACTGCCAACGGTAAAGGAATAACAACCTTGCGGTACAAAAAATGCAATCGTTACTACATTGCCTTGAAACCTTACCTTTTCACAGAGTCTTCCCCACGACACATTCATAAAATGCTCGATAGCCGAACACAGAACATTGGTTCTTTCCCTTTACAATTTCCTTCATGTAGCTCTTTCTGAAACAAGAAACGAAATTTCAGTGGTAAAAAATATACAGGTTGTTGCTAATTTCTCTCAAAGATTTCTGTGTGAATTATTAGATTACATCCGTACATCAGTACATCGTTCGACTACTGAGGCAAACTGCGACGGATTCAGAACGCTAAAACAAGCATAGAACAACTGGAAATCTAAGGCCGTGTTTTATCCAGTGCATTGCCCCACCTTTCTTGCTTTTAACAGCTTATGGGTTTTGCTATGCACATACATATGTATACAGTAATGAACAAGCTTGGATGTAATCCATCCTGTATAGTAGAAGCTATAATAGGAATGATTACTTTTCTCAGTGCTGTGGTTGTATCGGCCCAATACGCTGCAACCCGGACACTTGTTGTGCTCGTACGTATACTCAAGACGTGCAGGGCTTGCGCGTTTGAAGGATTCGCGGTACCTTCAGGGAAAATAACAATCCAGGGTACTTTGTGGTCTATGACAGGGAATTGGGTTACATGGTCCACCTATCGCCCTTTGCTAGCATAACAGTAAAGCGGGAGAATTGGACCACATTAGCTAATTCCTGGTCGCTGCCCCAAGAACAGGATTAGGTAATTACCATTGATCAGTGTTTGCACATCCAGGAAATATCCATCCTGCCTTGGGTAATTACGTTGTTTTCACTGAACGCCTGCGTAACGATAAGCAGCAGGAGGCACTGACGTACATCCCTAGGGAGTATAATTATGACGGTATAATAATATTACTGCAGTTTATTAGTACGGTAAACATAATAACACTTCCTGTTCTGCTGTAAATACACCCCACCGCATCGGCATGCTTGCCATTAACGCATCCACCATGGCAGAAGAATTCTCATCAACCGTCCCATCCATGAAAATGTCCGCTCCGTCGCTTACCGCGGGTGAACGGTACGTCCAGTCCGGGACACTGTTCATCTTCTTTGTCATGGCCTTCGTCGGGAACGTTATAGTAGTGGTCAAGATGGCCGCTCAAAGTCGCGGTGCCAAGGCGCAGCGATGGAGCACGGTCAGTTTACTGTGTCTGAACCTGGGAATTGCGGATATCATTGCGGCATTCTGCTGTATCTTGTCCAATGCCATCATGTACCTTCTGGAGGAGTTTGTGGCGGGGAATGCCGTTTGTAAGGTGCTCAAGTTCCTGCAGCGTTTGGGACTGGCGTCGAGTACGTTTATCGTGGTGACGATTAGTGTGGATCGGTATCTGGCGATACGGTGTCCAATGCGCCGGAAACGCGAACATGAAGGGTTGTGCATGGTGGTGATTATCTGGTTGTTGGCCGCTTTGTTCAGCCTACCTCAGGTACCGAATTGGTTCGAAGTTACCGAATTATGTTACTTTGATAATGCCATATACATTTTTGAAAATTACAGCGGAGCTCAGATGATACAGCTACTTGCACAGTATTAAAGGACATTTTTGCCCATATTTTATTGCAGTTTACTCCATATTAAATGGGTATCTGATTACTCAGATTCTCCGTTTTCCTGCATTTCTGTATGAAGTTTTCAAAGTTATCGTGAACATTATAACATATATGATTGTACGTACTTTGATCTTAGTGAATCGTACTTTTATAGAACAGTTATCGGTTTCATTATTTGCACAACTACTAACATTGCAAGTTGTTTGTGATGATGCCCATATATTATGTACGGTAACAGAGAGTAATTTTTTGCAGTTCTTGACTTTTGCTAACTGAGTTTCTCGCTAGATGATTGTGTTCAAAGTGAGCAACATGCCCCTCAACGGTCTGGAAGCCTTACAGTGTGCCGGGTTCGACGAAACAGCCGCGCCCTGGCAGGAATTCCTGTATGACCTTAACCTTCTCCTCGTGCTGTACGTCATTCCCATCGGCATCATCGTTACGTGTTACTCGCTGATTCTGCGCCGAATCTCTGTGGAGTCGCTTGTTATAAAAGGTATAACAATAACGCGCAGTTATTAACTGTACTTTAGCACTTATCATTACCCAGGCGATCAAATGCTATCATGCGACACAACACCCACCGTTTCCGCCCCGCGAGAGAAGCTGTATAAGCAAGCACGCAATACCTCCTTGATCATGTCCCTGGTTGTTATTTTCACCTTCATCTTCTGCTGGGGTGAGTAAAATGTTGTAATTTGCTTGTAAAACAACGCGGATGTTTCTCTAGTTACAACTGTACGGTAAATCATGGCTAATTAATTCTGCTGCAAAAACAACGTTTTGGTTTACGCGGTACTTTCCATTCTATTACGTACGTTTCTGGGTGCTTTACATTCTTCGAATTCGTGATTATAGTTCATTAACTTGTCACAAACGTAAGGTCACAGACCAGGTAAAAACAATCATTTTGCAGCTCCCTTCTACATGGCTCTGATTGTCCATTTGGTGACCAAACCAGCTGTGTTTGAGAACTATTACTACAATCACGCCATCTACTTCTGCGGTACGTATACTGTTGTTAATACTTTTGTCCACTGTACACCGTTACCGCTTTTTCATACAACTCGGCAGTGTAATCGAGTAGATGATTACTTGTTTTATAGGACTGGGTCATTCGGTACTGAATCCGCTGTTCTACGGAGCTTTCCATATAATCCGGCGCGCCCGTCGAGACACCGGTACCAGTCATCGTAGCTGCGCCACTGGCTCCAGTCGACATGCACACATGGACAGTAGTCCTTCAAAGTACACCAACATTACTTCCCGTTCTCTTACTATACCAAAATAAGCCAGTTCCGGCGCGTCTGTTCAGTTTCCATGTATCTATCTCGAGTTTGGTTACCTTTTATAATATTTATTCAAGCTGAAATATCGTTAGTATGATGCTAGTAAAATGTACACATGATACTTATGAGAAAACCGAATTTGGTAACATCTGAACAGCGAGCATGCTCGAACAGGAATATAATCGTCAAAACTCAAAAGGGCCGAAAACTCGATATTGAACCACGCTGTTTGATCATAGCGTATACGCGACAGAAAGAAAATGCCTTGGTAGGAATCACCTTGTTATACCTTTTTGTAATCCTCAGGCTGATCGACTTGTAGAACAATTTCGGTTCGAGGTTCCTAAAATACTTGACGTTTGCATTCTGAATTTATGCTGCAAATGCGACTGAAAAGTTTCGAACCAGTAAAATACTTTTGAAATGGGTTTCTTGTACGCTGTTTAATGCATTTTTTTCGAGACTACGGATGTATTCACTAGAGGCCTTTATTACAGGCTTTCAGGCGTAATTATACGCTTTCGCTAACAAGAAAGGGGACGCATATTCATACGCAAAATGTGGATATACGGCAACGTTTGTCATTATAGGCGACTCGTCATCAGCTGGTTATTCTTTCGTCAGTACAATGGCTTCGAGATTTTAGTTAACAAGATTATCTCACGAGGATATTTTATGCTTTTTCACTGGATTATGCAGATATTACATTATACTGTACAGTCGTTAACGGACGTAAGCACTAACAAGAAGTAACCGATAACGGCCAATCTGTCTCAGCAATGCAGAGAAAAAATACCAAAGAAGTTTTCCGAAAACAACATGACAAATGTGTTCTAGCTGCGCATCCTGTTTAAACCGCAGTTCGGTATGCAAGCACATAAAACTCTACAAACGCTTTATTGAACAGTCGCTGTAGTCCATCTTTCCTTAAACAACTGCACTGGTTGATCTTCTGAAATCCGTGATAAGTGGACAGAATTCACAGAAGGTAGCATAATCTGTTTCTTGTGGCGTATACTTCTCCAGTGGATCCAGTGCATCAGTTTGAATCTCACAATCGTAAACAGATCAACGAACTTCACAAGCATACGGTACAGTAAATCTTACTTTAAGCTGTATGATTTGTTTTGAAAAGGCTGGTTCCGTCAGTTTATTGGATCTTTTACAATATATCTGGCAATTCTATCGTTATGCAGGATATGCTTTAGCATCCTGCTACTCGGGTGCTCGCACTACCCGTTCCTGAAAGTTTCTGTCATCGTAACGGAGGACAGGTAGATCAACCGTTAGCCAGCTGCAATGAGCGTACAAGTCTTCAGATCAGTTTTCCGAGGGGACTTATACAAACCAAGTGCCGTTACTGTCAGAGAAGACGATGGACCGCTTCACTACGGGATCGTAGTGGACAGAGACGGTAATGAGTTACTCATCGACTTCCTGTGCGGAAAACAGGGAATTGTTTCGGTGCCGATGACCAAGGTCTATCATCTGGCAAAACCAGTTGTATCCATCCTCCCGAGCCGCGAGAAGGTGGCACGAGCAGCTGCATCCGTCGTTGCGAGCCGCGAATTCGACGAGGTACGGTTACGAAATCGGCCGGTCGAGGTGCTCTTCCGTTCAACAGCGGAAGAACGTTGGAAATGGTATCCGGGAGTGCTCGATAACGCTCTGCGCATATCCGACCATTTTCATGCTCTGATTCGGGTGTTTCTCTCAGCAAACACGGCCGTTATGGCTTGCGTTCCCGATGGACAGATCCGTACTCCACTGAGCGATGCTGAGTTAGCCAAGCTTGTAGTCCGCAATATCAGCGATGTTTCCATTGAACGGCACCATCCACGGATCTCGGATCCCAAGATCAATCAGCTCCTACCCTGCAATCTGATGGCCGAAATCCTTGATTGCTTGGATACTATGGCGCAGTCGAAAGCGCGTCGCGTGTGCACATTGTGGCGGGATGTTATGACTGCCAACAGCTCTCCCGCACATGTGCGACTGCACGTGCACGGCCTGTCGAGTGATTACTTATCCGAGCTGTTGTGCGTTGCCTGGCACAACCGGACCAGTATCCTCTCGTTAACCAACCCGAATTTCGGCAGGGCCTACCGCAATCCCGATCTCGACGTGGTAATACCGAGCATTATCGAGGGATGTGGATACTCGGGTCTGGACACCGTTGTGCTCACCGGGACAATTCTCAACCAAGATGACTTCAGTCTGTACGGTCTAAACGAGAAACTGGCCATAATACTCAAGTCCTTTGCCAGGGCGTGCCGCTACGTGTTGTTCTACAACGCCGTGATTATTGGAAACTTCGGGGTATCACGGAGCCCGACCGCTGAAGAGAAAGCCATCGAACCTTATTACTTCGTCAGATGCGTTCGACAATCAGTTGTAATACCCGTTAAGAGAGCTCGCATTGATGTGAGGGCCAACACTTCAGTCGAACAAGTGTGGAACCAAGTCGATCAGTGCCAACTGGACAGATTGGCCGAGAATATTATTGTTCATTTGAGCCAGCACAACCAACAATGTGCCTGCATATTGCGGATCCTCTTTGTAAGTACTTGCGGTATCGTTATCGTATATAACTAATGTAAGAACAACGAAGACCTCACTGCGTGTCACTTTATCAGTACGGAACGCGTGGCCTAGTACTATTTAAGACCGCAATTTTGCTGAAGGTTTGCGTGAAGTGTTTTGAGATTTTTTGCCATTCTTTGAAGACGACAGACAGTCTGTAAACCGTACAAACATTAAACATAAAGATATTTGCGCTAAAGATTGACGTCTTTCAAGACTGCTGTCAGTCTTTAAACACTTCTTTGCTGGCTCATTCTCCATACTTCTCATGAGGTCGAAACCCTATTCGTGGTCTGTCATTAACCACTAGCAGAACAGATTTTTGCCGAAGCAAACACGGACTGTTCATTTTCCACGGCTCCCGCGCTCCGTATTTTAGGAGAGCAGATTATGAGAGAAAGGGCCTGTTTACTAACGCACATACATATTCCCTGTAAAACAATTATCTAATTCCTAATTAGACGGAGCATTGACAAAGCTTCCACGAGCTCCGTAATAATCATGTCTGTGGGTTATAATCACCGACATTTTAAAATCCCACGTCTGTGCTTCCGCTCGCTTGTCACAAAGTTGAGTTGTGTTTGCATAGATCCTTCAGTGCATTCAAGGTGCAGATCCCAATGGCGTCGCTGAATATTCACTGGAGAGGATGTACTGGACCACCGAAAATCTGCCTACCTTGGATCCTCGCAAACTGACTGTGCTGGCTCTTCTGGCGGTGCATGCCTGTCTGTGACCTGACTGTTATTCACAACCGGAAGCTGTCGCAGGTAAAACGCATACGATGTACCATAATAACTGGTGCTGTAGCTCCCGAAATTTGTATTCTTGCAGAGTGTCTTGTTTCAGCGCTGCATTCATCCAAGGGGAACGACTGTGAGCTTCGTTAGGGGTTCTTTCCTCTTTATTGCTTCATTCCTTTCGTATAGCAGGAGAGAGAAGGACTTCAATGTGATTGATATTAGCTGCGCATTTGCATGTGCTTTACAAGTTTTCCTTGATTACTCTAGATTTCAAGGGCTTTTATGAATTCAAAACGCTTTCGGACATCATTATGCCAATCTCCTGGGGTTTTACTTTCTTATGTTTCGTAAAAGGATGCCGATAAGCTTTCGGCATTTTCTGATTTAGTAGCTTTTGTGTTCCGTCACGTGTATCTCTGCTAAAACATCGACATGTCATGGTCTAGTTTTGTTGAATAGTACTTAATGATAGGTATGAGTGATTACGAGTTTTTTCCTATTGATGGATGTTCGGCCCAGTTTGCAAATAATCCACGTAATCAGCTTGATATATTGGGACAGATTGATACCCATTAAAAGTAATATGTACGTACTACGCAATCAAGTGCACATACGCTGTATATTGTAGCAGCAAAATTTATGCGTTCGAGCCTATAAAAGTAACAAGGGTCAATTGTATTAAATTTGTACGACACAGAATAAGTACGGTATGTACGTTGTGAAGGTACGTACAGTATCGTTGTATCAGTACACATATAAGTACTTATATTAATCGTAAGTCTTGACGTTGAGACTGCTGACACATCAGTCGTGGGCTGCAATCCAGAAGAAACACTTGCTGATTGTCAGTTCCAGGTAACAAATCCGGATACTGGTCTGGATTGTCTTCTGCAAGCAAGAATGGACATCCTGTTCAAACTAGTTTCGGTACGAAGGTCAGACGAAAGTTTGGAATCGCCCTACTCAAACAGTCGCTGGTCTTTTAGCATTGTTACTACCTTGAACATTGTGCTTGTTGGATATCTTTCCCGATCCAATGATAAATGAGAACCGCAGTTGCTTAATATATATACAATGTTTTCCTTTCCTGTCTATGAACAGTTCTGATGCAAGTGTAACTGACATAGTTTATTCGAACAAAAACCTTAAATCACAGACATACTGTATATGCTGCTGTAGCGTCGTTCTAAGCTTGCGCTACTGTCTGCAGCCCGAGTGACTGGGTTCTACAGGTAAGTCCCAAAAGATTAATCAGGGACTAGATGCGGCTCTGATCCGAATCTCGTTTACTTGATCTCGAGTGTCACGTGACCGAAACGACAGACCAGCACCTTACGAAGCTGGTCCATCGTTTTGGTTAACAGAGACAAATTGGTCGTTTCACTCGTTTATGTACCGTACATACGTCTGAACTGTATTACGATATAAGGTACTGTATCATTCCTTGTATACCTGCAAGTTGCATACTTTCTGTACAGTGGTGCGTATCGTTATATTGCAGGATACACTTACTTTGCAAAGCAGTGCTTCGCTACTTCAGCAACTGATCCGGAAAGTTGCGTCGTCAAGGCATCGCACCGGAAGACATCTCCACCAAGCTGTCGAAGCTGTTGATCAGCAACAATGACTGTGCAAGGATTACGACCCCAATTCCATGGGCCTGTCTACAAACCAAGTGCAGTTTCTATCCGAGAGGATGACGGATTATTTCACTACGGGATCGCGGTTGGTAGGAAAGGCACTGAACTACTCATCAACTTCCAGTGCGGGAACAACGGAATCGTTCCAGTCCCGATAAACAAGATCTACCATCTTGCAAGGGCAGCTGCATTCACCATGCCGAGTCGCCAAGACGTTCAGTTACGCCACGTGCCGGTCCAAGTGCTCTTCCGTTCAGCGGCGGAAGAGCGATGGAAATGGTACCCGGGATTGCTGGTTAACGTTGTGCGTCTACATAACCATAATCATGGTTTGGTGCGCGTGCTCCTCTCAAGCAGAACGACAGCCATGACCTTCATTCCCGATCGACAGATTCGTACTCCAGTGAGTGAAACGGAACTGGTCCAGCTGTCGGTACGTAATGTCCAGGATGTTCCCATTGAGCCGCATCATCCACTGACCTCTGATCCCAAGATCAATCAGTTCCTACCGGGTCCTTTAATGGGCGAAATCCTTGATTGCTTGGACACTGTGGCACAGTGGAAAGTTCGTCGTGTGTGCACTCTGTGGCGGGATATTGTGACGATCAGCTGTGCATCAAGACATGTGCGAGTGCACGGCCCGTCGTCTGATCACTTATACGAGTTTTTGTGTACTGTTCTGAATGACCGAACGAATTTCCTAACTCTGACCAATCCGGCTTTCGAGAACACTGACAGCAACCCACATCTTGGAGTGATAATAAGGGACATTGTCGAGGGCTGCGGATACTCTCGATTGGATACCGTTGTGCTCACCGGCATAATTTTTCAGTTGGACTCCTGTGATATACTCTTTTTGAGTGAG
This sequence comes from Paramacrobiotus richtersi, assembly GCA_034698045.1. NCBI lineage: Eukaryota > Metazoa > Tardigrada > Eutardigrada > Parachela > Macrobiotidae > Paramacrobiotus > Paramacrobiotus richtersi. The sequence continues at coordinate 11,445 of JAQGAU010003290.1, forward strand.
GAAGTGAGAAAATTACTGGTGTCCTTTGCTAGAATGTCCAAATGCGTACTGCTATACAACGCGGTTTTTTCTGGGGGGTTTTACGGACCGTTCCCTAATCAGAACGGCGAAAGGCGATTACTGACGATAACAATCAAAAGAGCTCGTATTGGTATGAGTCTGGGAGCTTCAGCCGATCAAGTGTGGAGCCAGTTTGATCAAAATGAACGGGACAGACTGGCCGAGAATGTTACTGCCCATCTCAAGCAACACAACCCGGAATGTGCCTGCATAGGGCGAATTCTTTGGGTACGTACTGAAAGCCTTGGCAACTATCACTGACTGTCGGCCGGTAGTGAGCTGCATTTTCCCGCGTTTTTCACCCGACTTTGTTGGCATAGGTCCTTCAATACATCCAAGCTACCGATCCAGATGGTATCCCCGAATACTTCCTCAAAAGGCAGCGATGGACGGCCGAAAATCTGGTCACTCTGGATCCTGGCAAATTGACAGTGTTTGCTCTTCTAGCAGTCCATGCCTGCTTGTGACCTCACTGTTATTTCCGTCTGGAACTGCCACAGGTGGACCGAGCCATTGCACAGAATACGATCGACGAGCTGTATTTTCGCTGAAACCTTACCTTTTCAGGGATCCTGGGATGTCAGGACTGGGAACACCGTTAGCGCTTCGTTTTTTTTGGTTGTGTCATTACCTTCGTTCGGCAGTTGCTTGGAAAAGAAGCGAGATCGCAGTTATACAAACCAGGTTTTCAGCTGGGTCTGGAATGCTTAATGCTTCGAAGTGAAACTTGATTCATTGTTTGTCTGCATGAGTTATATCAGTAATTTAGTGTTAAATTCTTGCGTTGTTCCAACTCTGATCATCGATCCATATGGAAAATTTTCTGTTTTATTGGCTCTGGCCCTCTGGGATTCCATCGTGTGGGTGTTTCTAGGGAAACACCGAAAAACTTTGAATTCATGGATTGTCTATACCGTAGAAGTTATGAGAAATTGTTATCATTTTCTGGTAGCGGTAACTCCAGCAGACATTCGGATTCAGATTTCTTTGTGTATTACCTCCTGCAAATACGCTTTCTCAATAGGGCAGTATGGAGCAGTGGGACGTAATTATTACGGTATAACACTGTTCATAATTCCCGTTCATATGACTATGTCATTTAGTACTGAATTCGCTGTTCTACTGAACTTTCCATTAAATAACCCATTGTACTCGTCGGGATTCAGTCGTCATCGTAGCTGCCAATCGCACACACGAAAGTCTGTATTTCAAAGTATGCGCGCATTGTTTCCCGTTTTCTTACCATACCAATATAAACCACTTCCAGTGCGTCTCTGGTCTGCATGTCTTGTTATCTATTAACATGGGTTTACCGTTTACGTATGTTTTCACAGTATTTAAAACAATTAAAAATATCGGAAGCATTCAAACGCTGTCAAAAATGTATACGTATAATAATGAGCAAAACTGAATTTGGTAAGATTTGAACACCGAGCATTGTCGAAAGGGAATACAAACGTAAAAAAAGCGTCTACATTCTACACCACGTCGCGGCGTTTGATCATGGCGTAATGCGTGAGAAAGGAGACGCCCTGGTTGAAATCACCTTGCTCCAAGACTCCTGCAAATGATACATCGTAGCATTACATTCTTCATCTTATTCCTATCTTCAATTCACTTGAATTGCGCAATCACTACTAAAGGAATGATTTCTACAACAGTTTCTTCGCCTTTCGACCCCAGAATGTGATTCTAGCGTTTCAATATTTGATTTGGAATGAGTGTGCACTTTGTACGCATTCCTTCATGACTTTCCCGGTAATACACACAATCCCCGCACTTACCACTCATTGAGTAACCAGACCGGAAATCCTCGCGTGACACCTGCGAGCTCATCCGCACACAGAAATCCGGCATGTGCGGATCATCCGCAAACTGGCCCACAATCACCATAACGCCCCAGGTGGGATAATTGTAAATCCTTCCCCGCGTCTCCCGCCGTTTCACCCCGGCCACCACTTCCACAATCTTACAGTACCGCTTACTCCACCACACCGTCTTCAACACCCAGTGCTT
>JAQGAU010003291.1:0-13519 GCA_034698045.1 Paramacrobiotus richtersi
ATGCAGCGGTAGCTGCATAGCCCTGCGATTTTTTGCTTTGCTTCGCAAAAGCGAAAAAACAACGTCTTACTTGTAAATTTTGTCCTACTCGCACACTTGTTATGGAAAACCGTAATTCAGGGACTGCCTTCGGCTTCGTGGACGGGGTGGAGCGGATGGCACCACCACTACGTTTGAACGAGAATGTGGTTCAGTTCGGTGCGGTGTACGACGGGACTTGAACGCGGAAGGTCGGCGGTGCGCGGTAAGAAAAACCATTTATGAAATAATTTTTCCCGTGTTCAGCACACGAGTAGATTAAACATGGAAAAAATCTGTTTACGGAAGGTTCTTCACAGATCGCAACTCTCGACCAAGTGCAGAGGATCACCAGGCTCCTTCTGGCATACCAAAAAGAACGCCAGTCAGTGGAGCGGGAGCTTAGCAACCTCCTGAAATACATTAAAAAAGCCAACAATGTCCAAATTAGCTCCTGCTCCAGGGTCGAATAAGAAGCAAGCCTGCTGGCGGAAGACTATCGCTGCCTTTCCAGCGGGTTCAGCTGTGGCCGACGAACTAACCCGCATTCCTCGTTCCACTGGTGCCGTGTGTAAGCGTCGGGTCGCTTTCATATAGTCACAGATACGACCATCAGATAGGGGCGACGGCGTGCACACCCGGCGGGCGTACGCGGTGGAGAATACTGGCATGCTTACCGATAATTTTAAACTCGTTTTCAGATAGGTCAACAATTCCGCCCATGACGCCCGCCTAGTCCGCTCTGTCTTGGATACTTGCGCCATCCTAATGGGGCGAATGGTCAATCGCATGCAGCAACTGGCTGTCGTCACCGATGTCATCCTAGACTGGGGAGAGTGGCCACAGCGAGATGGCATACACAAGCGTCCACGCCCCATCCGAAAATGCTTCTTTTGTAAGGAAGTTGGACATCCTATCCGGGACTGCCATACCTGCTGCAACAGCTGCAGTAGCATTTTGCTACCCTGCAAACCAATGTCTGCCAGCCAGCACTCCCCCGGTCCCTGGCCACGTCATGTCCATGTTAAATTTGTTCGTGAGAGCCGAACCCATCGTGTGGATTCTGACGATGAAGACCAGGACACTGTGAAATCGCAGAAGTAACATGTTTTGTTGTATTTGCACTCTTTGTTGTTGTATTATTGCAGTATTTTCCGTATTGATTGTTTGCGATTTTGTTTTCCTTCTTTTCTTCAAGAAGTGGGGGACGTGTGTCATTGTGTTGTACACTCTTTGCAACGTGCGCATATGGAGAAGCTGTGGATCTGATATAGCATCGTGTTCAGTTGGCTGATAAGGTTTGGCAGAGGGTCGTGTTTCTGATACATCACAATTGTGCCTGCACTAATGCTGATAACATAAACGGTCGAAACAAAAGTCCGCCCACATTCGAGTAGATAGTGCTGGTTGTATAACGCCTTGAATTGGGGCACTGGGGCGGAAGCAATTAGGAGCCGTAACGCCAGGTCAAAGGTCAATCAGGTGGTCGGCTTATACGATCCGATTTATGTACGATTGGTCATATTTCCATTGACGCCGCTCCATGGAGCGGGAGATTAACAGCATTTTGGAGGCTTTTACTTTTGCTAACAATGCTGAAATCGCTTCCCGCTTCAGGGCAGAGGAAGAGGCAGAGCTGCTCGGAGAAGACGATCGCCAACCATCAAAGCCGCAAACGCAAGCGCCGAGCAGACCCTAACTCCGCCTTCAAATGGTGTCGGGTTTACGCTGGAGGCCCGAAGATTCGCCAGTCGAACAGTGGCGACGGGAGGGACACCTGGCGGGCGAATGGGGCGGTAAATGATAAGCTGAGAAACGAGAATTTCAAACGGATTTTCACATCCATAAACGATAAACATCCAACGATAAACGATAAACGATAAACGATAAACGATAAACATCCAAACCCAAAACATCCGCCGGGTGCATGCGGTCGAACATGGACACGTATGCCATCCATGTGGGACGAATACTAGAGAGGTCACCGCGACTCCATGCCCTTAATGATGTTTTAAAGACGCTCAGCACCATGTAGTTTGCGTAATCCTAATTACGCGATTAATTTTTTTAATTAATGGGGATTTTGTGTAAACTCTTACAGGCGCCCTTCCTGGGCGCGGTCTTTGCCGCGATTTACCGATAGGCTCGAAAACATGTCACAAATACCATCTAATGTATTCGCGCATTTACCAACTCCAACGAAAGTAACCGTGCAGGAGAAAGTTGTACATTTGAAATTAAATTCTATTTTTCTGTAGGTGTAAATGAAACATCGGTCAGCAGCGATCGCACAGAAAACTCAACGTTGTCCACTCGTGGACTCGATTCACCTCCCAGAGTTGGAGCCATTGAAATTGGTCCTGATATGGAAGGATCAGTTAAACGGAAAGTCAGTAACGCTGTTTGGGTAGTTCGCGATATCGCTCTGATCTGTTAGAATGGCGAAGGATTTTATCCTTCTATTTTCGTTTTATCATCTGACTCGAAAATCTTTTCTGCTAAAACAGATGGCCGCAAAATTTATGTTTACCAAATATGTTGTTGGTCATTTCTAAACTGTTGACATTATGAATGGCAAGTTTTTTTGCACCTCTGAAAGGGCATTGAGGCATGCTTAATTTTTTCATGAGATGGAATGTGTTGAAATAATGAAATTCAATATAGAACTCGAAAAGCCAATACCGTTGTTTCAACTTGTCAACGCATTACTAGTGCACTTGTTTTAATTTATGTCGCATGAGACATGATTAACAGAACATAATTAAAATCTGCTTACATGAACGCCCGCGCAACCCTAGCACAGTTACCTTTATTATACTTGCATATATGGCGCACGGTCCTGCAGTATAATAAGTAAATTGCAGACAATGTGGTTCAGAAAAGTGAATTGACTAAAAATTACCAGTTGCACAACATTACGTAGATTTATTTTGCTTATAAGTATATGCTTACTTTCTCTCTTCATTAATACTCACAATTAATTAACGGTTATCTTAAGCAAATACCATAAATACAATAAGTGACTAGAAGCTGTGTTGCTTGGCCACATACGTGTACACTACAGGGATATCGCCATGCCGCCCGGTATAACCCTGTCCCCAGCTGCTCAGCAAAAGCCACCAGCGCGTCCAGTTTCGTGAACCTTGCTCCCCTTGCGCACTGCCCCCATTACGCACGAGCACTCTCAGCCTAGTATCCTCCTGTAGCGGCTCGCACGCTATATTCCTTAGCACGAGCTACAAGAACCGCGTTTCCTGCATCAGCAGCATGCATGACTGCCAGCCCAAGCAGTATAGCCGTGTGGTCCGAGCGAGCCGTCAGGACTCAGGAAGTCCGTCCTCAATATAGTCGCCGACACGTACTACACAAGGTTACTGCCACATCATGGCCTTCCAAGTTCTTTGTTATCTAGAGTGGGCTGAATAGGCCGATCCAGGTCCCGGCCCTTGCCAACTTGTGCCACTGTTTTCAGCACTGAATACGCACATAAATGTTCTTACATTATTTGCACGGCCTGCGGTCTGTAAAAGTTTCCTAACACCTCTGTGACCGTCTTAAACGTCGCTACTGACTGAATACCTGGTGAACTGTGCGTCGGCAAGGGTTTTTTCTCTTAACATGTTTTTACATACCTTCGATGAAAGGTGTCAACGAGCGGCATATCGTACAACAATCTGTTTGATCGACTCCACATTATACTCGACAATGATCAATGGAGGGATTCAGCGAAGATTAGATAAATACAGAAATTGGTACCACAGTTCTAAAGAATATCAGATTCTATGTCAGTCCGAAGGCCCGTATGTTGATTATTTGATACTGTAGGACACGCAGCAAGCAGTATGCAGGAACCGCTCAGTAATATAGCTGTGCGCAGAAATCGTTCTGTTGAAAAGCACTCCCTAGCAACTGTAACCTAAAATAGCAGCTAACAAGACGGGTTCGGTGTCAAAAACACACTATTCATCTAATTATATATTTTAAAATACAGACGCGAGTTTCTAAAAAAACACAACTTTTTCGAGCAGTCCATGTAATATACCTATTTTAATTTAATTGTTTACGTCAAAGCGAGACAATCGACGCAAGCGCATACCAGGTTAACAAGTTATCTTGTATGAAATTGTAGTGAAGAAGCGGAAATTTTCACCGAGCCTTTAGTTCGCCAGAAGACTCCCGTTGACTGTTCTGTTCATGTTTATGAGCAAATCCAGCTCTGGCTAAATGCTCAGTGTGATCCACCTATCTAGGATAGTTGTTGTGGTCATGTGAAACGCAGTTTATTGGGGAAGTAGTCTAACATTTAACATGGTTCCATGCTGCGGTGCTTGCACCGGACTAGGATATTCGTGCCCTCTACCAACCGAGAACAAGTGAATATTCGCACACCAGATGATGTTAAGCCGGCCAGTATTACCTGTTACAGCTGTGTATGAGTTACAGACTGTGGATAAACAAGCTGAAATAGTAAAACTGGTGAAAAATTGTGATTTGTGAACTCTAAGCAGGCCAACTTGTACAGATTACATGAATTACCGTTGTCGTTCGGACAACAACCGCATTGCATTACTGGGGGAATAAAGCATGCTTTAGTCCCTGTTAATTGTGGGAGAATGACCCTCCCACTCCTGCTAATTGCCGTCCGAATGGCGGCATTGGCCAGGCAGACTGTCTTGTTGGCCAGGAGCATTTACCGCCCAGAATCTCAGAATCTATGATTCTGAGAATGCAAGATTCATTCTCCTTCCGTTTAGCCAGCAGTTTGGTCGCTTGCTATATCGATATTTCCCCCTCCCACCCAGCCCGTATATATATCATTTTGTTTGCCGATAGTTTTGCTTCTGTTTTGTGCTGTTGTTTAGAATTGGTTTGGTTATTCCGTTCGAGCTTGCTACGCATTTCTAATAAAGCTCTTGAAAGGGGGGACTGAAGGGCATTTGCCCAGAGGTCACTTCTTTGCCGCCACTTTAGTCCGTTTCGCATAGTCGATCAGATATAGCGAACCACAATTAATTCTTTTTATTTTATCGCTTATGAAAATCCATGATCTAACAGCAAAACCAGTGAAAAACTTAAACCAGATGAAATGCAATGAAAACAAACTTAACGGAGGGTGTGAACGAAATCTTCAGCGAAAGCGGTTCTTGACATTTTGCGGTTGAATGCGATTCGTGCTCTTAGCGCACACGTTACAAGATGCTTCATTATGCGGTTGATGGTTGTTTGTTAAAGGGTCAGCGGATCGCAGCTGGACTAAGGATACCGTACTCTTCCATAAGTACCGCCGTCCGGAACCTTCATACGACAACCGCCATCTTTTAGTTTATCTTCGTAAGTAAAGCAGTTCTGCTTGACAGGGTGCCAAAGTCCATGACCCGTCCCAGACCCGCCTCCTTTTCCTTTCCGAACACTGTGGGGACCGGCATTTGAGCTTGGGGCATTGATAGGCAGCACTTGAATACCTGATTGGACTGCTTCCTTGTTTAGCGGTTTCGCTGTTGTTTCATCAGGAGCAGAACTCACGATTCCAGTGACATCTGTTGTGGGACCACAGGATACGTATAGACTTGTCTGCAATGGACACATACCATCCAGTTTAGATTACCGCTGTTCTAGCGCACGATAAAAAGTCACTTACTGATGACCATACCACAGCGACAACAGCGATGGCGTAGTGCGTCAGCATTATTTCTCGATCGGGGATCACTTGCTCCGCAGTCCTCGAGGAACCAATATCTTCGAGATATAGAAAGGAGATCTATTATTGAATTCGACTGTAAAAGTTTAATAAGTTAAGTCTGGGAATTGAAAGACTGCCGATTTATATATCACACTGTCAGAGCGTTTCGCGCATACCAAGCTATTTGAAAGAGCTTTGTTTACAAGTGGTTCATTTTATTGCGAAGTAACTGGGTATACTCTGTATGTTCTCGGAAAGCTATCCACAAGTATACACATGATCCCGGCTGGTTGCAAATGGCGTTGCGCGAAGTTATACTCATGTCGGAACTAGCGCCACGTACAGTAAATTCAGCTGCAGTTTTGGAAGCAATTGTGAAGTGGATACCGTTGAGACGCAGCTAGGAATTTGTGTATGTTCCCCTCATGCTACATAATGCGTTGTAGTTCTTTTCGCTGATGTAGTTCTTTTCGTTGTATCTCTGCGCTGTACGAGCCGCTGAAATGCTTATTGTCCAGTGCTTCGATGTTCGGCCCGACTTGATTAAGGTTGAGGTTACCCGAAAATTTGTCATGTTCTCTTGAGAAATCACGGTCTGTGCAGTTCGGTCACGTGCATTAACACATATAAATGCTTTTGTATGTTACAATGCCAATTGTACTATAAGTTAGAGATAAGAAATCTTTTTTAATTGCTGTCTAGTCACCTTTCAAAACTATGTTACCGAAATTTGTCAGTGTTTTTCTCGACGTCATTAAATCATTTTTTGTAAAATAATGATGCTTGGCATTACACAATCACAAGCCTGGTGCCAAATTTTCACCGATATTTTTACAGGGATTGGTAGTCCATCAAGGTTCAATAAATTAAGTATCATTACTAAGCACAAAGATAAAAAATTACTGGATCCATGCGTAGTGCGTATATATTTAAAACATAGAAGTGACCTTTTCGGCCGTTATCGTTCCGTATTAAGTGTGCAAAGGACGGTCAAATTGTGACTGCCCCCATGTTACTTATACACGGAAGGATCTAGGAATCTGTCACACATACAAAGTAGTACAGCGATCATCATAGGACAGCAGTTTCTACATTTTTACATATGGCTGGACAATGAAGATCTTACTGTGCACAAGTTGATGAACAATCAACAGATATAAAGCATTACGATGCATGTTAACGTACATCTGACTGTGTGATTCTGACAACATACAGAGAAGTAAAGGGTAACGGAATCGGTAACGGAAACACACAGGCAATGGCACCGGATCCGCAAATCCAACATAGGCATGAATGGTGTGAACATACTTAAGTGACGTATATTACTTTCCGTTATACAATTGTTTGTTATACCTTTTCGTAGATTAATCTGTATGTATGTTTGTTTACGGACTGTTTGCTTATTGCGCTCAACTGTCAGTCCGAATCCGATGTGATACTTCTGCTAAATACTTGATACTCACAGGAGGAAGATATCGTGTCCTCCGGAGCCATTGAGAAAAAGCGAAGCCGACTTTCGTTTTAGTTACCGCCATGGCTTGAAGCTGTCGCAGAACAGCTCGTGCAGATATAAGATTACAAACTCAGCAAAAGAGAGAACATCTTTTCTTTCCGCTGGAACGCTATCATAATGCGTTATTTTGTTCACTAGGTTTCCGTGACCGTTGAGTCTATACTTCATGGATTGATGTTTTCGTCTACCAGCTGTCATCTATGGTTCTACATCTCTGTTCCCTACAGTTCGTTTCGAAACCAAAGCCGCTGTTAACCGAGTATTACACAGGGATACCCGTAAAGGCACATGAACAGGTGGCCAGAAGCTATACAAACTTTTTGAAACTTTAATGATAACTGCGTTGCACAGTGGATAGGAAAACTGATTCTCGCACGCTAAATTTCCCTCCAGCGGATGAATGAATCGGAAGAAGGTATAAAATGGAAATTTCGTCGCCACCAGAAAAAGTATTGGCGGTGTTGGCGGTATTAACGTTGGTGGTTCTGTGAAAGCAGAACAAAGCGGCGCACTCATCGGGTCCCGTGGCATGGAACACGAGCACTACGGCCACGGTGTGCAGTTCGCCGGCATCGACGAAGCATACTTCGATCCGAAAAGCAGCGAATTTACCTTTCTTCAGAAGACTGTAGGCGTTTCCCGCATAGGTCCAGCCTTTACCACGAGCGGAAACTTTAGTAAATTTTAGGCCAGTTTTCGCGGCAAAATACCAACCAGCTGGAGTTCACGTTGCGTCAGGAAACAGTAATCCCTCAGCATCATTTGCCGCGCCCGAGAGCCTCATGTGAATTTTATGTTATTGGACATGTAATATTGGTTTGTGGACGAATTAAAACGGCGTTCAGTCACGAGGTGAAACGTTCCGTGTTCGGTTCTTCTGGGTTATGCGGTGGAACGCCATTTTACACACCTGTCTTTATCTTGCAGTAAAGATTCCCTAGATTACCACTTTCAGGGAAGCCACAGTAGGTACAAGTATCAGTGTAGTTTTGATAGCAAACCGCCGCACAAACAACCTCCGTTGGCAGAACCGAAATCTCCGTTAGTCCCCTCGAAATCACTGCGGCCAGCCGTGCATATCCCAGTTCACAACCATCTACCACCCGTGCCCGTCTCAGCACACCATCGACCTACCGCGAACGTTCCAGCCCCTGACCATCAACCAGCCGTGGCAACCGTCCTCCGCCCCGGACCAAGCGAATTATACGTGCGCGTCAGGTTACTCCAGTCTGGAGTTCGTCCTCGTCTCCAGCGCGGTCCCGGAGCGGAGCGGAGCGGTATTACCGTTCCGCTCCAAGTTTTTTTTAATTTATTAAGTTGAAGGCTACACACACACACCGTTTCACCCTCATTGGCTATACACACACCCTTTCGCACCCTTTGCGTTCACACCCTTTGGCAACATACATGACCTTTGAGGATATTTTTCACCGGCGGAATCTACAAGTACGAAACAATTAAATAGATTAATAAGAAAGTTAGTTAAACCTGAAAACTGTTTCTCGGTATACAGTTCAAGGTTCAGTTTACACCTAGCGTACTGATTTTTTAACCTACTACGTTTGTCAAGCCAAAACCGCCACCTAATTCTGCCAAACAGAAACAGACAGCACATTTCAAAGCCTGACTAGCTGTGTTAATTAAACGTTTAGTTGTTTCGCACTTCTAAATTCTGCCGGTGTCAAATTAGTCTGTAGAAGTTTGAACTTAGAATTAATATATCTTCGAAGGTCGTATGTGTAGCCAAAGGGTGCGAAAGGGTGTGTGTACAGCCAATGGGTGTGAAAGGGTGTGTGTGTAGCCTTCACCATTTAATAAACAATTCAAACTGATATATTATGAGCTTGGTATAAAGCAGAACCAGTTTCGACAGTTTTCTTGTTCAAGACTCAACGGCGACTGGTTCAGCACAACATCGAAAGAAGTCAAGAAGGCTGAAGAGCGATCGAGAGAAACATTAGTTAGGCTGCCGTATCTGGTGGTTTCGGAAGTACTTTATTGAAGCGAACAGCTTTACGCAATAAAATAAATTTTCTTGCAAAGGAGAGCGTTGATTCTTGGGGAGACATTTTGTGGCGGAAGAAAACACCGAACACAATCGACTCATGCTTGTGGATGGCAGCAGACTACGGATAACCGGATAACCCGCCATTTTCCTTATGCGGTTACCCCTACTTTTCACTCCACGCATGGATTCCCCAGGAAAGGCCGTTCGCGAGATGCTTTGAGAATTAACACAGAACGCTCTCGTGGATAGTTGTGCAAAGAGAAAATCTGCCAAGACATTCGGCAAATCTAGTTCTTAGCTCGTGTTCTTCAAAAGTTTTGTGAACTGTCTTGTGGGTCTGTACATGAATAATGATTGCTGAGACTAAAGTCGTGCCGATATTAACCATTTGCATGACAGAACATATGACAGTTTTCCGCAGTTTATGTGAACAGCCAGAAAAAGCTAAGTCTGATAACTTATTAGAAAGATCTGTAAGGTGGTGATGTCATAGCCGCATAGAAACCACAAGACCTGTAATAAGTAACTAGACAGATACACTTTCTTACTTCCGGATCCAGGCTCCATCCAATACTACAAAGCATGCTGGGGAGTGCGTTAAGATTCAAGGGTCGAGCTGCATAACTCTTTTTCTCCGAACAACACACAGCGTCGCTACACGATAGAGCCAGAAAGTCTGCGGAATGCATACAATGATACAGATGTTAGTTAGCACGATAAAATGATGTTGGCACTGCGCCGACCGTCAATGCAAGTAAATGAAACATAAATCTGTAGTCCACCGGTATCTGTGGCGGAGACCGATGCAGCGACAGATGTTGTTCGTTGCCTAGCAACTAATTTACGATGGCAGACAGGAAGGTGGAGTGTAATATCCAAAATTAGTCAACCAACCAAGTGAGCGAAACGATCTGATCACTAATGTTTTGGCCCGACGTCGCCAAAAGTTCAGCAGATTGTTACATATCAACACTCACAACAAGAAAACAACGCTGCACATTAAAAGAAAGCTCTCAAAAGTAAGCTGGATTAACTGATCACCTCAACATTTCGCCAAATGTGACGCGAACATCGCGACATTTCGCCCATACCTTTCGCGAAAATTTGTTGCAGCAGTTTCAGATCACAGCCGAGCGCGTTTAATGGGGACTGAACCACTAAATGTCGTAGCATGCACGCGCTTTGAATTCGGTGTTCCATCACAAAGTTATATAAATATACGCGCAAAACAAGGACTGCAAATTTAAACGTAGCACAGCTAACCGGGCCTATAAAAGTGAAGGAAATGCGATGGGTTCATTTTAGCAGGGAGTCGTACTGGAATTAAATTAACTGACGGATTGCTAAGCATCTTGTGGCACTAGTGGCATCATGTAAACTGGCGGCTAGTGATTGCAATCATCTCAGACGTAAAATAATTCCCACCTGACTGCGATCCGCCATACAAATTCGTACCAAAGAAAGTTGGCGGTAAAGCTTCATGAATCTGTCGTAAGACGTACAATTACTCTGTTACTGTTTTCCCTGTTTTATATATGTTCGTCCTATTCGCATTTGCATATTGTGCGTGCACGCATACGGTACCAACAATCACGTATTGATATGGCAGAGACTCAAATGTTGATACTTCAGGAACACAGTACTGTTATCCAAATGAATAGGAGTTCTGTTCCCAAAAATATCGGAGGCATTATCATTCCGTAATGAGTAGGCAAAGGACGGCTTTTTTGTAACCGCCCAGATGCCACTTGAACACGGAATAATTTCATCAGTTTTCTCATTGCAGAATGAGCGTATGATGTGCTATGTACGTTATATATTATACTTTGCAAAACTTGTTTTTAATCGTGCCGTTGTATAAAATCGTAGAAGTAGCGGATCTAAATGTTGAGTATTTCATGGCGTCCCAAGCTGTGCAACAGACATCCAGTTCAAAATTACGCCGAGAAGCTGTCCTATTGTAATACCAAGCAGCAAAAGCAATGAAATAACTGAAAGGGCAATGGTGAATAACTTGTGCGGTATGGCAGTAAGTCAACAAAAAATACCCTAAATGGATCGCAAACGCAGCTTCAAAACAACATTTGTACAGATACAATCCCATTCGGATGTAACGTATTTCATTCTGAAAAACAAAGGGCACAAGAAAATTACGAAAAAAAGGTGAACCCAAAGCACCTGCCGGTGTGGGCACAATATGCCATCACGAGAATACAGAGATAGCAATCAGCCGCATAACAGGTGTACTGTACAGTACATACCATGTTATTGTTGCCAAGTTTGCCATTTATTCATTGTTAGTTCTAGTCGAAATTTGGTAGCATAATTGTGTATTGATACGTATTGACGCCGACATTACCGTTCTTTGATCAACAGCCTATGCAACCAAGACAGTGGGTTGTCTGATAGTCTTCGCGTGCTATATCAAGTTAACAAGTGTTCTCACATTTCAGATGCAGTATTTGATTCTGAACTAGGGAAGCTGTGTGAGCCACAGGATGGTCTGGGGAAGGTTGCAACCGTGGAACACAGAGGTCAGCCATTCAAGATCTTTTTTAGACACAACTCTACATTTTTAACGTTTGTCGTGCTCGCACACTCGTTGGGAATAACCGTAATTGATGTATGGCCTTCCTGGATGGTTTGGAGTGGGTGGCACTATGTGTGAACGAGAATGTGGAGAAGTTCTGTGAGGTTTACGACGTTCTAAAGGACGGCGGCGGCAAGTGGTAAGAAAACTCACTTAAGAAGCGACTTTTCTCATAAATACACCTGTACACGAATGAATTGAACATGAAAACAATCATTTTCTGAATGGTTCTTCGTTACAGATCCAACCCTCGACCACGTCAAGGGGATCAGCGGGCTGATTTGGGCATACCGAAAGCAACGTTAGTCCCTGGAGCAAGAGTCTAGCAACCCCCTGAAAGACCTCAGAGCAGCCAACAACGCTCAAATTAGCTTCTGCACCAGGGCGGGAGAAGAACCAGGGCTGCTAGCGGAAGACTATCGTCATTTCAATACTTTTTGCTGCGACCGTCGAACTAACCCGAACTTCTCGTTCAACTGGTGCAGAGTGTACGCTTCATGGCGCCCGCAAATACAACCATCACATAGCGGCGGCGGCATGCAGACCCGGCGGGCGTACGTGGTGGAGAATGTTGACATGCTACGGACAGCTCTAGGCGTGTCTTTACATCGGTCAATAACTCCGCTAACAACGCCCTCCGGGTCCACTCCGCCTTGGATCCTGCGCCATCTTCATGGTACGATCGGATGCAGCGACTCTCGGTCTTCACCAATGCCATCGCAGACTGGGGAGTGTTGGTGTCCCGGTATGAAAACCACTCATAAAAGATGCATCATTTAGTTACTCCTTTATACTCGTACCATACTGTGCGCAACCTACTCAACAACATGACGTGTTTCCTGTAAGACAAGAGAGAATGGCCGATGCTCAGGCCAGCCATATTTCCGACCGGCGGCAGCACATCTCTGATCTCCAGTCTATTTCAAGCCAAGGTCACGGCTTTGAAAAGAAGTGGGGACAACAAATATTCAGAATACGATAGATTTACGCGACAGAAAGAGTTTACTGTCTGTCTTGGGCGAAAGTAATTAAGGGCCAAGGGGGCATCACGCTAGGTAGGTCACTCAAAGCGATCAACTTATACGCACACGTACACGTATATATATGTACACGTATACGCACACACTGTATGTACTTCATTAACGCGGTTTTATTATTACTGTACAAATAACATGGCACAGCACATTATAATAGAGGTTACAGAAACATAGCGACATAAGCTACCAGGACATAAACGCCAAATGATTGTTTAGTCATCACTAAATACTGTAGAATCCATTCTATTTTTAAATATGTTACGATATTTTGTGTGGTACGGTTCCTTCGTGATGACGGACAGGAACCTATGGCTCTCGTTCCTGGACGACGTTCCGAGACTAGCCATGGGTCTGGGAGCTAACCTTCAATAGTAGAATTCGGAGCTATCTACGAGTACCTGAGTAACAGGAATGCAGCAGGGCGACGACGGATGGAACGGCACTCGTACAATAAGCTACGCTTTGGTATATGTGTAATTTTACTTACTGCACATTTCACGAATGTCGTTTTTGAAGGCTGACAATTTCGATCAACTCAGGCGTATAAGTAAGCAGGATGCCCCGGTCATATTTCTAGCAGCGTCTCGTCCTGAAAGCATAGAATGTCCAAGTTAGACAGACAAGGGTTCAATGGGTTTGAACCCATAGTTAGGAAGAGAAGGGTTCACCTGGT
>JAQGAU010003292.1:0-13519 GCA_034698045.1 Paramacrobiotus richtersi
TTGAAACTGAATTTCTGGCGAATTTTCTAACTCTGAAATTGCCTCCGAGACCGCTCGGATTCGGTGAGTGTTAAACTAGACTGTTAGAGGGAATGTGGGTGACCAGACTACCTATGTAAGCATTTATTGATTGATGACCTCTTCTTAATAGTGTTGTTGGAATACCTTCAGCGGGCGGCGCTTGTGACCACCTCCCGGGGGGCTGTGATCTTAAAATCCCATAGTTTTGCATTCTGCGGATGTCAGATGAAAACAATACAGTACTCGTACGGTCAAATCCAAAAAGGCATTGTTTCTTCTGGTAATAACTCATGGAAGAACTATTTTCAGACGTCCTTTTTACAAGCGTACACCAAAAAGTTTAGTATCGTTAGTGCGAAACGTGCAATAATTATAAAAATTAGAGAACTAAACGACACAAGAGATCCAGTCCATTCGGATGTCTTTGAACCCGTGCGTGACCAGGTCATCGATTTCACAATTTACGGTGCGACATCCTCGGTTACATCCAAGATCTATGGGCTCGGTATACTCCCCAGTTTAGTGGCGTTACACATCCTCAATGTCAAGAACTTGTCCACCAAAAGATGGGATTTTAATATGATCCCCAACTTGAGACTGATTGTTTCCCACAAGTCAACCATTGCCCAAATGGAGCCCTACACATTCACGGATCTGCCACATCTGGGCGGTTTATCAAAAAAAGTTAATGAAATAAAAGGGATGAAGGACTATGGAATGCATTTGTCGAAATAAGGTACTTTACTCTGAATCGAACGGACTGGATCTGAATGCAGCCTTGGAAAGTCTTCAAGACCGGTTGTGACGCGCTGAGGATTTTGATAGGGTTCATCGAATCCATTGTGACTGCTCTTTTGCCTGGTATAGGAATTTCCTCAAGTCCAAGCCGGAACTGATCGAAAACAAACAGGCTGCTGTAATGGCTATTATTGGAAATTACATGTCCGAATCCTTCTCTGCATTTATAACTGACGATTCACATGTGCATTCGGTGGACCGTGCGCAGAATTTGACGAAAGATAACTACTATCACGGAAAGCAGTTTTCCTACAATGCGACATGCTTTGGTTCATGTTAGCAGTTTGTACTTTCTGTTTGGTCTGCCGGAAAAGCACAAGTTTTTACTTTTTCTTGGCGTGCGTTGGTAAATGACTGTTACTGGTGTAGCTGAGTTAGGTATCTGCCATTTATTTTCAATTCCAGTTCCTGTTAGAAGTAAAGTCATAGTCCTAATATCTGAAATGTCCTCTGACTTGTACTGTGCACCCAGTTCACTATCTGTCATCAGGAACTATCCTGTGTACGAGCGTTTGAGGCGCAGTGTGTGACTGTTACTGAGCATATTTAAGACACTCGTTTGTGCTATGAACAATAACAGACCCGAAACATCATTCTGCTACGGTTTGTTCCCTTGTAGTCTTAGTGTATGCCATATTAATTCCAACAGTTCCAATCAATTATCTGTTTTTTCTACCGAAAACTGACGTTTCGCACACCTAACTCTATAGGAAGAATTAAATGGAAAAGGAATATTGGGAATCGTATGAGCCGGTTTCGAGATCTCGCGTGCGATAAATTGTCTTGTTGAATTTATTAAGACCTCGCTTCGCTCGGTAAATAAAGCGGCCGAAATGAGCCTTGCGGCAGTTGTAAGAAACGGAAACTGTGCACCGTTTCTGCAAGCTCATAACTTGACACATAGGTACCTGTACGTAGCGCCTAAACCAGAATGCTTCTATAATCTGTGCTAAATCCGCATCAGTGGTTTTTCATTTATTGTCAGACATTCTATTAGTCATTAAAATTTTTTTTATTTACTTAATGATAATAAGGAATCACGAGTATCACTTAATAGGGTTGTAATACTTATTGACTTAGCTGAACTAGTGATGCAAAAACTACTTTGAAGATTATTCATCCGATATTTGCTTTAATTATTCACCTTCCTTGGAACAATTATCAAAACTGCATGCTCGTTGGAGAACTCTTCGTGAGCTCTTGTTCGATGGCAGTTTAACATGGATTAATGAAGTATCGTGGTTTTAAAAATAGAAGGCGAAGTATCCTGTTTTTTGGTCGCATGTGCATGTGTATCATGCCGGATGAGCTCTCTAAAGCGGCGCACAGTTCTTTACAACTTACCCCAAAGCCATTTCTGCCCTTACACTGTTATTATGTAGGTGCATTCCTTTGACTGTACTGTAAGTGAGAAAACACCTGCGTGAACGTTATATAGATTTCTATCGAAAGCCCTGGGCTGAGCAACGCCTAACTGAGTCGTATGTGGTTCGTCTTCACGTCGGCAGCGACCACAGTGCAACCGATGCAAACCGTATATATACGTGGAAGGGCGACCCAGCTTGCGCTACGTTTGTTTTATTTACTTACGGAACGTCATTGAATGCTTCACGCCACCACAAAAATGTTTTCCATATTCACGATAATTACGTTAACATGGTTGAACGGAGCACACCGCGGTAAGAGAAACACCAGCATTCTCAGCCAGAGCATTCTGCAATGTTAACTCGGTCGATATAATCTAGGCGCATGCGCACAGGATACATCCACGTGGAACCCAAAACTGGAAACCGATTGCAGCGGTCCTCCAGCACCGAATCAAGTGGCTGCCATTCCCGATGTCTCGTATCCGTTTCGGACGGATCTTCTGACTCTGCTTGAGTGCAAAGCTTATGAACGGGTTCCTTGCACAGACACTGAGTTTGATTCCTGTGATGTAGATGCACATGGCGAGACGCAACCAAAAGGCCCGTTTGCTAAAACGTACTTTGAACTAGATTGTGGTGACAATGGGTGGAGATCTTTTCTACAAGCGTTTACCAAAAAATTTAGTACTGTCAGTGCAAAACGAGCGTTAACCGTCAAGATTCTGGAACGAAACGACACGAAGGACCCAGTCCACTCTGATGTCTTTGAACCCGTGCGTGATCAGGTCATCGATCTCAAAATTTATGGTACGACCACCCTTGTCACATCCAAGATCTACGGGATTGGTATGCTCCCCAGTTTAGTGGCGCTACACATCCTCAATGTCAAGAACTTGTCCATTAAAAGACGGGATTTTAATATGATGCCCAATGTAAGATTGATTGTTTTCGAGAAGTCAACCATTGCCCAAATAGAGCCCTACACATTCACGGATCTACCACACCTGGGCGGTTTATCGGTGGATAAAGGACTATGGGATGCCTTTTACGATATACGATTATATAATTCAATGCAGAATAAGACGGAGTTGATCCGGAATCTGACCTTGGAGGGTCGTCACGTGACTCAGGCCAACTTGTGGACCGTTGCTGATTTTGATAAGATCCACCGGATCCACTGTGACTGCTCGTTCGCATGGTATAGGAATTTTCTCAAGTCCAAGCCAGAACTGATCGAAAACAAACAAGCTGGTGCAATGACTATCATTGGAAATTACATGTCGGACTTCTTCTCTGCATTGATACCTGTCGATTCACATGTAATTGCGGTGGACTGCGCGCAGAATGTGACTGAAGATAATTATTATCAGGAAAAGCAGTTTTCCTACAATGCAACTTGCTTTGGTCCATGTTAGCAATTTATGTTTTCTGTTCGACCTGCTGGAAAAACACGAGTTTTGACTGTTTCTTGGCGTTCGTGTGTGAATGACTGTTATTGATGTAGCTGAATTATCTGTCATTAATTTTGTTTTCAACATGTTCCCGATTGATAATGAACGCAATTACGGCAAGGGAGAAACTACCATACTCTGGGCGTGATTGGCAGTCAGGGGATGAGTACAGTACGAGTACTAATACTGTTAATGAGTTTGGTTAATAAAGGTCGGCCATGGCCTCAATGCGGTGTCATTGATTTTGAGTCGCTTTCAGTATTTTCTCTGCCAAATTGTCCAAACGATTCACATCCCAGCGGAACAAAAACACAACGCTCCAGAATTATTCGATAATGTTGTTTGCTGTTCTTTCATGGGCTATTTATTTGTTAGTGCTATTATTGTTAATAACAAGAACTGTTAAGACCAAGTTGAGTTATACTCGTAATTCATTATTATCAATAAATAAATAGAAAAAATTTCAGTGACTGTTACGAATATCTGACAGACACTGGAAAACCTTGAAACCACCTTCCAGAAGGCCATCGTCCGCAAAAATACTACACTTTCTCATCCGGCAAATGTCGAGCAAAAACAACATTAAGTATATGCAGTTACAGCAAGAAGTACACTTTTTATAATATTTCGCAGAGGTTAATCAAACCTCCTTGTTACGGTGCTGAAACTAAAAGCTTCTGGAACACTGTACTTATAAAACTTACTTGATTTATATTTCACATCGAGGGCTTCTGCTGATATACCAGATGCGCTCGCTGATATCCGAAGTTTTCATTCCAAACCAGTTACAACTATTGTTGTCTCTAAGGTCATCCTGCTGCCACTTCTACTGTATGGTTTATACTTATGTTGGGCAAAGTTCGTGCATACACTGTAGCCCAGAAAGCACCGGCATAATTGTAGATTCTGATGCGTTACCCTTGGCTGCGCAGCTGGTTAGGAAACGCTCGAAACCTGATTCCATTATTTTTGTATATGGGTCTCCTATACGCCCGCAGCGATAGACATGAACCACGTAAGTCGAAGAAACAATCTGCTTAACAAGACTTCATATGCTGCTTATTTACGTGCTACATGTTGCTTCAAAAGTTTCACGGTCCCACCGGAATGAATTCCGTACGCTTGTTGACCGCGTTCGCCCTGCTAAATGGAGCACACCGTGGTAAGTGTATAAATGCATCGGCAGCTGCAACGTACTGTATACAATTGTACAGTATCTGGAGATGTACAGTAGTAGCAAAGCAATGCATCAGCAAGACAACCCTGACGACGAGACTCCATGATCTCTTTAAAATCGATGAAAAATATTGAAAGTACCTTGGAGCGTGGCTCGCTGAAAATTGTGTTCTCTGTGCGTCAGTCTACAAACTTCTCCTCGTATTGAATGCTCTTATTTTGCCTTGTGACAAGACTGAAAGTGCCATGATCTGTCTGCTATCTAGTAAATTCGCCCAGTAAGCGCACAAATGTGGGCAGCGTACACACACGCTCCGCAATTGTTTGCAGGGCTCAAAGTACACATCAAGACTAAAATGTTAAGCTTATCAGTATACTTCAGGTTCGTGTGCGGAGGATACGTTGAATCCAAGACAGGAGACTGATTGTACCGGACCTTTAGCAAAAAACGAAGTGGCTGTCATTCCCGATGTTTCGTATCCGTTTCGGACGGATCTTCTAACCTTGCTTGAGTGCAAGGCTTATGAACGGGTTCCTTGCACAGACACTGAGTTTGATTCCTGTGATGTAGATGCACATGGGAAGACGCAACCAAAAGGTTTTAACCCGTTCGATAAGACGTACTTTGAACTAGATTGTGGTGACAATGGATGGAGATCACTTCTACAAGCGTACACCAAAAAGTTTAGTATTGTCAGTCCAAAACGAGCATTAACTGTAAAGATCCGGGAGCGCAACGACACAAACGACCCACTCCATCCGGATGTCTTTGAGCCGGTGCGTGATCAGGTTATCGATCTGACAGTTCAAGCTTCGACCACCGTGGTCACATCCAAGATCTACGGGCTTGGAATACTGCCCAGTTTGGTGGCGTTAACCATTGCCAACGCCAAGAATTTGTCCATCAAAAGACGCGATTTCAACATGCTACCCAACGTGAGATCGATCGGTTTCCAGAAGGCAACTATTGCCCAAATGGAGCCCTACACATTCACTGATTTGCCACACCTAAGTGAGTTGTCACTGGATAGAGGGCTAGATTCATATGCGTTTCATGAAATAGAAGTTGCTGAAATTACGAAGACTCGTCATTTGTTCGGAGTGTGGCAGGATGAGGAGTTGGATGCGATCCATCGCATTCACTGCGACTGCTCTTTCGCCTGGTTCAGAAATTTCCTCAAGTCCAAGCCAGAGCTGAAAGAATACAAAGGGGATGGTGCAATGGCAATCATTGGAAATTATATGTCCACATCCTTCGGTATGCATTCGTTGGACTGCGCGAGAAATCTGACTGAAGATAATTACTACCGTGGAGATCAGTTTTCCTACAATACTGCTTGTTTTGGTTCATGTAACCTGCATTGAAGTTTGTTAACTTGCCAGTCGTTCGTTAACTCGCCATAACGAAAGCATTCGAAGTTAATTTAGTCGTATTCGTTCTGTCTGCCTGTGTTAGGTAACCCGACGGCTTTGCTGGTGCAACTGAGAACTAAGAAGTCGATCATAACCATTCTGTGTTCTTGTATTGTTGCTGAAGTATTGTTGCTCAAGGTAGTGCTGTTGCTGAGCATGATCATTAAAAACAAAATACTGTGTGGGTGCGACCCTGACATGTGAGACCCACACAGGTTTATACTGAACACGTGACCCCTAGCAGCCATAGACTGTCGACAGAGGTATAGCGTCGTAAATATTGACGGAAAACTACTTATAAGGCTTCGTCACCAGACATTTTACGTTTCTGCTTTCTGTGGTACAAGTACCTCTATTGAAACTCATTGCCCACTGGAAAACTGTAGTTATGTTATTTCTTGATGTGCATTAACATAAAAGTATTCTATACGCTTAGGCCAATGTGCACGTACGTGTCTGACACCTGATGCGCTCGCTGATAAGATGCGCAATTTTGATTCCTTTCAAACGGGTCTAGGGTCATTTGGGCAGCTTAGTTAGATACACACGATGAAACGAGAACTCTGTACATGTTGATGCAGCAGCTGAAACTGTAGCTAAGAAAACACCGGCGCGAGATTAGATTCTTATCAGTAAGCGTCGGGTAAACAACAGCCTTAGGACACACTAGCCACTTGATTAGTCTTTGTATGTGGTTCTACTACATTACACGCAACAGCTACTCCTGCGAGATAAATACTCCAACACAAACATTAATGTAGAGGTACACACTGTAAGCGAGAAGGAACCGTTTTGTTTGTTCAGCATGCTTTGATTTGCTTACTGAGCATATTATGTGAAAACTACCCGCTTCGCGAAAAATGTTTGTCGTGTCCGTGCTGATAACGCTGGCTATGTTAGACGGAATACACCACGGTAAGAAAGGCACTATGATTGTCAACCAAACTCGCACAATTTAAAGTATTAACTTTGGACTCCAGGTTGGTGTAAGGGTACATTCACGTGGAATCCAAGGCTGGAGACTGACTGTAGTGGACCTCCAGCAGAGAACCATGTGGTGGCCATTCTTGATGTTTCATATCCGTTTCGCACAGACTATCTGACCTTACATGAGTGTAAGGCATATGAACAGATTCATTGCACGGCGACTAAGTTTGATAACTGCATGGTGGATCACCATGGACAATCCGAGCGATTTGCAAGCTTTTTACCGTTCTACAAGACGTACTTTGAACTAGAGTGCGAAGACGATGCATGGAGATATCATTTACAGGCGTACACAAGAAAGTTTAGTCTTGTCAGTGCGCAGCGAGCATTAACTGTCAAGATCAGAGAACGAAGCGACATAAAAGATCCAGTCCATTCCGATGTTTTTGAGCCAGTGCGTGATCAGGTCATCGATCTCACAATTCAAGTCGCGACCACTATGATCACATCCAAGATCCACGGGCTTGGTATGCTGCCTAACTTAGTGGCGCTAAGCATCGTCAATGCCAAGAACTTGTCCATCAAAAGACGTGATTTCAACTTGCTGCCTAATGTGAGATCGATCGGCTTCCAAAGGGCGACGATTGCTCAGATGGAGCCCTACACATTCACAGATTTGCCACACCTGAGTGAGTTGGGAGTGGATCGAGGGCTAGACTCATTTTCCTTTCACCAAAAAGAAACGTGCGAAAGATATTTGCGGACAAATCTTTGTCGATCCCAAATGTGGAGCGATAGTGAGTTGGACGCGATCTATCGCATTCACTGCGACTGCTCGTTCGCCTGGTTCAGGAATTTCCTCAAGGTCAAACCAGAGCTCAGAGAAAGGAAAGAGGCCGGTGCAATGGCTATTATTGGCAGTTACATGTCCACATCCTACGAGATGTATTCGGTGGACTGCGCGAAGAATCTTACTAAAGATAACTGGGCTAAGGGGGATACATTCTCCTACAACGCAAATTGTTCTGGTCCATGTTAGCACTGTTGAAATGTGTTTACTTTCCGAACAGTCTTACAGAACAAAAGAAATCAAAAATGATTCGGTGGTGCTGATTTCCGTGCGCCTAATTATGTAACTGACTCTGTTATATGTATCGAAAAGAGTGACAACCACAGGCTTGATGGCTGTTTATTGTCGATTGTGAGACCCGACCAAATGAACCCTAAGGGCCCAATTTCCCACATTGCTCATGTGTGATGCATGCGGCGCACGTCTTACGAACATGGCCGTTAATTGAGAAGCCAAACAATCAACTGACTGCAACACTGAAACTGACTACAACACTACTACAACACTAACAGGCGACTGAGTAACATCAGCCAAGTAATCACCCTAGCCACATCCAGAACGATGTTGAACGACTTAGTCCGAGAAGCACCTATAACAAGAGAAGAAGGCCAACACGAAGCGCTGCAACCACAGTGTCCCCTGCTGGAAAACTGCCACCGACAGCGGTCGGCTCATGTAACCGACTTCCCGGAGGCAGCTGTCTTTGAAGGCCCAGTAGTTTCGCGTCCTGGCAACAGAAAATGACAGTACAAAATGGTGCCAAACTGAAAATAAAACCAGCAGTATTTTCTACTGATCTACTGATATCGGAGAGCTTTGGTACCGACAAAAAGATTTTGGTCTTATTGAACAGACATGAAGTATTCTAATGATTCTTCTTCTTGTAGAGGCATACAGGCATCGAAACAGGCATACCGGACAGGCATCGAAACAGCGTGCTTACCGGAAAACTGTGGTTACCGGCAGTGTTGTTTTTACTATCACTTTTCGACGCCTGTTACTGTTTAATATCCCTGCTTTTTCGGCGAAAAGACGAGAAACGAGAAAAAGAAATTCAAGTGAATCAGGTTTTACAGGTAATCATTATCTGCCTGGAAGGTGAAGCAGGAACGCTGTCGCTGCTGTGGCAATATTGCATAAATAGAAACCGGCGCTGCTCCCGGTTCACTGTAACTGGAACGTATTATGTCTAGTTTCGCACAACGACTTTGTCACATCGACGGCATTATTTTACTTGTTGGCTGTTGCTGGATAGTAAAAGACTTATTTTAATTATTATAATAGGAAGACTGGCAGATTGCTTATTTTACTTACTATTTAATATTGTCAAAGCAGCACTTCTAATATTCAGTTACTATTTACTATCTGCTTCCGGCAGCGGCTTACTATTTACTTAATTATTAACGGTCACAAAAGCCTTAATAATTAGGATTTACTATCTACTTTTAGTTATTAAAACAACACTGGTTACCGGTATCATGTACCGTTATGTATGGTTACCGGCGGTATGTACAGCTTTCTTCATTTGTATTAACATAGAAGTACTCAATGTCGGACCCATGTGCAGGCAACTGATACCTGATGCGCTCGCTGATAAGATGCGCACTTTCTATTCCTTATAAACGGGCCACTTTTGCAGCTTAAGTTAAGCTGCTTAACTCGATGCGCACGGAAACGTCTCAACATACTAATGCAATAACTAATGCTGTAGCTAAGAAAACACTATCCTAAATGGAGATTCCTATCCGAAGGCGTCCTGAAGCAACAGGATAAGGAACTCTAGCAACGTGATTCCACTTTGTGTGAGGTTCTTTTACAATACACGTCAGCAGCCAAGATTAATCCAACAATAAAGTGGAATGAACAGTCTTGTTTGTTCAGCCTGCTTCTATTTGCCTGATGGACATTACTAATTGAAAATTTCTTGCTACCACAAAATGTTTGTCATGTTCATGATGATTACGCTTATCATGTTTGGAGTAGTACTTCGCGGTAAGAGAACCAAGAGGATTTCAACCACCCTCGTACAATATACAGAATGTTAATTTCGTATATGTGTATGTTAATTTTGTATGTATACTTTAGGTCGTTGTGAGGATAGTTTGGTAATCGTATCAACAGAGAAGGATAAATTCACGTTGAACCCAAGACTGGAGACCGATTGCAGCGGACCTCCAGCAGAGAACCACGTGGCTGTCATTCCCGATATCTCGTATCCGTTCCGCACTGATTATCTAACTTTACACGAGTGCAAGGCATATGAACAGGTTCAC
The DNA here is from genome assembly GCA_034698045.1 of Paramacrobiotus richtersi. Classification (NCBI taxonomy): domain Eukaryota; kingdom Metazoa; phylum Tardigrada; class Eutardigrada; order Parachela; family Macrobiotidae; genus Paramacrobiotus; species Paramacrobiotus richtersi. The sequence goes on from JAQGAU010003292.1 coordinate 10,277, forward strand.
TGTACGGCGACTAATTTCGATTACTGCAGGGTGGAAAAACATGGAGAATCTGGTTTCGAGAGCATCCAGTTCGCACAGCGGTTTAAATGGTATTATCCGTTCTTAAAAACGTACTTTCAACTTGACTGCGGTGACAATGGATGGAGATTACATTTACAAGCGTATACCAAAAAGTTCACCAGTGTCAGTGGAAAACGAGCGTTAATTGTCAACATTAAGGAACGAAGCGATGCAAAAGATCCAGTCCATTTCGATGTATTTGAGCCAGTGCGTGATCAGGTCATCGATCTCACAATTCAAGCTGCGAGCACCGTGGTCACATCCAAAATCTACGGGCTTGGTTTGCTGCCCAATTTAGTGGCGCTAACCATCGCGAGTGCCAAGAACTTGTCCATCAAGAGACGCGATTTCAACGTGCTTCCCAACGCGAGATCGATCGGCTTCCAGAGGGCGACAATTGCCCAAATGGAGCCCTACACGTTCACTGATTTGCCACGCCTAAGTGAGCTGGCAGTCGACGGTGGGTTGGACTCGTTTTCCTTTCACCGAAAAGAAACGTGCGAAATATATCTGCAGACAAGTACCTGTCGAGCCGAAATGTGGGGCGATAGTGAATTGGATGCGATCTATCGCATTTACTGCGACTGCTCCTTCGCCTGGTTCAGGAATTTCCTCAAGTCCAAGCCAGAGCTGAGCGAATACAAAGAGGAAGGTGTAATGGCTGTTATTGGCAGTTATATGTCCACATCCTCTTATATGTATTCGTTGGACTGCGCAAAAAATCTGACTAAAAAAAACTGGTTTGTGGGGCATCAGTTTTCCTACAATACGACTTGTTCTGGTCCATGTTAATTAGCAGGAGTGAAGTGTGTTCAGTTACTGCTTACTGTAGTCTGGCTGAACGACAGTAGTCAAACCGATTCGGTCGTTCTCCTTTTCGTGCGCCTGTACTTACAATTGTTAGACGATGTCTGAGCGAAGGAGCCACATGGTCGATCACCATTTGTTTTAAAGCGTATTTTTGGTACTGGCTTTGGTCAGTGGTCACTAAAGGGCGGATCTGCGTCGATGCTATGCTATCCCTAACGGGCGAGATTTTCGCACTAGGTGTATCGCAAACGTGGCTACCATAAGATGTAGTCATTGTCATCGTTGCAACTGTAAACATTCACCGGACTGTAAACAAACGGCATGGAAAATATAGGCGGAACAATCAAGGTCAACCGCTAATCATCAATCAATTACGCATACCCCAACGCAAAAACGTCACCTTTATACGATGGGTAGACTAGGGTCAATACTGGGTCACCGAATCATTTCAGACAAAGCAAAACACAAAGCCCAGCTTGCACATTAAACTTCTATCTTCACTGCTGTCACCGTACATTATAATTTAAGGTAATGGCAGATATTCAGCTCGTTCAAATAACAAGCAAAACAGTGTGACTTGTCGTTTCAACATATTTCGCTGAAATTTTTGTATTGGTTGGTCCCGCGACCAGATCTCCGTCTTCCACGCATTTTATTTCTGATAATAATACAATGCTGTGTGCACTTTGGTAATGTCTTCAGATAAATTATCGCGCACACACACACAGTATGCGCACCACTCAAAATCAGTCAAGAAACAGGAAAAACTCAACTGTAATACCAAACGAACAATACTGCCACACAGAAAATTACGGGAAATTCCAAAAAAATAACGGATAAATACGTCTAACACGGTGAACGATGCTGAACAACATAGTCCGAGAAACAACCGTAACACGAGAAGAAGGCGAACACGAAGCGTTGTAACCACAAGGTGCCCTGTTGGAAAACCGCTACCGACAGCGGTTGGCTCTTGTAACCACCTTCCGGGAGGCCATCGTCTTCGAAAATCCCATAGTTTCGCATCCTGTCAACAGAAAACGGCATTTTAAATGATACCAAACTGAAAATAGAACCAGCGCTACTGTTCTGATCCTTGTGTGTTATGTAGTACAGCTTTGCAAATATTGACGGAAAAGTATTTTTGGGACTTTCTGTGGTACAGGTATCAAAACTGCGTGCATACTGGAAAAATGTAGTTTTCTTGATTAACGCAGAAGTGTTCTACAGTACATCTGTATGTTGAGGCTGGTGTGCATGTGTCTGACACCTGATGCGCTCGCTGATAAGATTCGCAACTTCCATGCCTTCCAAACGGGTTATTTCTGCAGCACCTTTGTACATGCTAATGTAATAATTTATATCTGATACTGTAGCTAACAATTGTAAGTGTGTACCGGCGGGAATGTCGATTCTTATCAGTAAGCATCGGGTAATCAATGCAGCCCAAGGAACACTAGGAAGTTGGTTTTACTTTGTATGTAGTTCTTCCATAGCACGCGTCAGCAGCGATCGAAAAGCATCAACATAAATTAATGTTCATAATGGTCGATACGTGATAAACGATCTTTACTGAACGATAGTTCCTTACTGAACATTATTAAGCGAAAATTTCCCGCTTGCACAAAAATGCTTGTCATATTCATGATGATTACGCTGGTTATGTTGGACGCGGCACATCACGGTAAGAGAAGCTAAAGCAATTCGATTGCCAACAATTTACAATGTTAATGTTGTCCGTACACTTCAGGTTGTTGTGAGGGAACATTCACGTGGAATCCAACACTAGAAACCGACTGTAGTGGACCTCGAGCAGAGAACCCTGTGGTTGGCATTCCCGAAATCTCTATCCGTTTCGCACTGATTATTTGACCCTACATGAGTGCAAGGCATATGAACAGGTTTCGTGTACACCGACGAAGTTTGATTACTGCGATGTCGAAGACCATGGGAAAACGCGGTATACGCGGATATATCCGTTCTACAAGACGTACTTTGAACTAGACTGCCGTGACAATGGATGGAGATCCCTTTTACAGGCGTATACCAAAAAGTTCAGCATTGTCAGTGCAAACCGCGCGTTAACTGTGAAGATCAGGGAGCGAAGTGACGTAAAAAACCCACTTCATCCGGATGTCTTTGAACCCGTGCGTGATCAGGTCATCGAGCTGACAGTTCATGCTATGACAACCGTGGTCACCTCCAAGATCTACAGGCTTGGTATCCTGCCCAGCTTAGTGGCGTTAAGCATCACGAATGCCAAGAACCTGTCCATCCAAAGACGCGACTTCAACAGGCTGCCCAACGTGAGATCGATCGGTTTCCAGAAGGCAACCATTGCCCAAATGGAGCCCTACACGTTCACGGATCTGC
>JAQGAU010003293.1:0-13519 GCA_034698045.1 Paramacrobiotus richtersi
ATTCTAGTTTTCCGAATTACCCGGTATTTCAATTTCAAAATCGTATTGCTGCGCAGCATTCACAAACCGCTGTCGTGGCAGCTAATACCGATGCCGTGTACTAAAGCATTTGTGATGGTCTCTATTCCTTGACCATTCCGGTTATTTTCTCAGCCCACTGATGGATTTGGTTACAGTATACTTACATAATCGTTGAAACGGTGCGAGTATCGTTGTTTTGATACTATAGCTTGCTATTTAGAGCGCAGTTGTTTTTTATTAGACGAAGGTCAGAAATTGACTCAAGATATGTGCTGTTCTTGTTAATGTCGTCTACTTCCACAGAAAAATAAAGAAAAAAATCTGGTGATTTTTTGTGTTCATTTTTGGGTACCTGAAACCAAAGCATACAGACAAACGCATAAGACACTGACGTCGAAGCGATACTTACCTACTGAAAAAGTATGCTGATCGAGTCCAGGCTGGGTTGAAGAAGACCGGGATTCTTTCTCGGGCATCCCCCTGAATGAGCATGACTCGACCAACCAAAGTGGGTCGCTTTGTGGATAATACACCGACAGGACAACATCATCAAATCTGCGCCTTAGTTCTGCCAAGGCAGATGACCATGGTAGCACTGGATTCTCTCTATCCTGTGTCTCAAGGAGGTAATTGCTCTTGTAGGAGCGTTTATGGCTTTGAGCAAACAAACCGTGCGGGCTGCGCGTGCGGGGTGCACATGGTCGGTTCAAAGTTTGTACTCATTTCAGCGGCCGCCGTGTTGTAAGTATTCTGTAGGCCCTCTATTTCTAAGGATGTCCGGTCTGTATGAGACCACCATAACATTGGAATCTTACAGCCCGCACGGTTTTGTTTACCCAGGGTAATAAATGCCCATACGATCATCTGCCGCTCATTAGGCTCAATTGTGCTACCATCTCATCTACCTTGGTTCTGCGTTGTCAGCACTTCTTGGCACTGTCCAGGTCCCTGGACAGTGGACTAGACCAGCACGGGAAAGTGAGGACAACAGTCTCTTGCGCTATACGGCTCACCAAACTAAGGATTTTGGTTCCACAGCACGGCACCGCCGCGCACAGTCGTTTTTTATTACAAATTATTATTGTATTTCAACTGCTCCGATAATTTTATTTGCAGAGATCTAATTGTTAAGTTACTTAAGTAACTTTGTTTACTTGGATTTTTTTTTCGTTTTAACGTTAAAAAATGAACGATGAACGCAGTTTCAGTATAATATAGAGATGAGAGTTTGTCATGAATGGCTCCCGCTTTTGGTATAAAATGATAAAAGCACCTACATGTACAGTACTTCACAGTAATCTGCTTCGTCGTGCACTTTTGGACTTTTGATCTCCCTATTAGCTGCCAGTGAGTATCAAAAGATTTGTCCTGTACTTCTGTAAGTAAATTTTCAGGCATCTCCTTGATCTGGGTTTATTGCTGTGCATTTAATGCTTTGATGCACACATTTCTTTACGAATTGCAACTTATTGTTTGTTTTGAACAGTGCTTGGTTATTCGATAAACTGTCATAAACAAGAAACCGTGTCGTTCGATTCGATCATGCACGATCCCTGACTGAAAGTGAACGCTGCATACATGGACTGGCTCAGTTAAGGACTTTGTCTGGAATTCGTTTAAGGAATTCGCTGGATTTTGTCTGGATGGTTTCGTAACGATTTATTGCAGAGTTCCTTACAGTTGATATGGAAGAACCACTGAGTCGTGAGAGCGAAGGCGACTTACGTCCGTTTCGTCCCTCCATGGCATCTCCCGAAAAGGAACGTTCAAAGTCGGAAAAAAATCGTATGGCGATGCATGCTGTGATTTTACTCGTTGCAACCGAATTTTATATATGCCTGACAGTGTAGAATGCTGTTAAGCCCTGCGATGGTGACTGGCAAGTATGCTTCGCCCTTTCTGTAGGTACGCGCGATAAAAATCATTTCAAACTTCCTTCCATGGTCTTGAAGGATGAGCTTCCTGTGGCATTTGAGGCAGCTACACTCTTTGATCCCGTGGCGCGAAGTCTTCGTTTGACTGACAGGAAAACCACCGGAAAACAGTTTGCGTTCTACAATACTGTATCCACCAGGAAGTTGATCAATGGAAAGTGGATTATTTTCCTGGGAGACTCTGGTAAGAGAAATGCCGAGCATCTCGAAAATGGTGTTCACTGTTATTACAATGTTATGTCATCTGTGACTGTCTGATTTCTGGCTTCCTGTTGAATGCATTGCATGAGCAGATTTCGGTTTTGTTTGACTCATGCAGCTTTTATTGTTAACTGGATTTTACAGTTCTCTTCAGCTTTCTCTGAAAATTTCGACTCATTGTTAGTACTTTCATCTGTCCAGTAATTCTGCATGTATTGTATATTGCAGTTGTTCGAGCCATGTACAAAGATCTCGTCCATATGGTTAACAATGCAACTTCGTTGGTTTATCCGTATGACTTGGCAAGGAAAGGTGAAATCTCTTTCGAGTCCGATCAGCTTTTGTTTGGGCACAAACTGTTCAACAAAGACGCGACCAACGGAATTGATTATGAAGAAGTACGGACTTTCCTCCCGAGAGTCCAAGATTGCCGGGGGATGATTTCGGTACAAATGGTTCAGACTTCTCATTGATATATGATGGATTATCACTATTTAATGCTGCGTTTTCAGTTCTGTTTTATTACGAGATTTTGGAATGAAAATCTTCGTCGAACGTTAGAATCGCAATTTTTTGACCCGCAACAGCAATTCGGAAACCCTGATGTTGTTTTCGCCAATTCCTGTCTTTGGGACTTAGCACGGTACGTTACCGATTTTAAATAGCCACAGGAACGATTTGAGCGCTTTGAATTTTTCCCCCTCTATTCGTTCCGTTTTTCTCTGTATGTACTGTCATTTAACTGATATACATAAACATAAATTAGCAGAAGATTGGAAATCCGCATGTTTCCAGTGGGATACGTTAATTTTATGAAATTTGTCATGGCTTTTCAGATATAAGGGATTTCGAACTGAAGACGAAATGCTCAGAACATACCGGCATACTGTGGAGGACTTTGTCGATGAATTCAAGAAGTTGAGCCATAACAAAACCCTTCTGGTCATCATGTCCACGCTTCCTGTTTCCACACATTGTTCGGGGGCTTTTCTAACGGATGAGCACAACTCTGGAATGAAAACTGATTTATGGTAAACCCATGTTTCTGATCTGGTGTATGAAAGAATATCCTTGTCGTTTTTATATTTTTATTTTTTCGATGAATAGCGCAAAAAAATTTTCACGGGTTGCATAACCGATATTGAAAACTAATTTGCTGAATTTCTGTGTGCGGCACTTAAAGCGTTTAATGGCACATGTGCAGTTTTTTTTCCGGCAATACATAGGAGACACATACAGAAAGCCAACGGTGTATGTGCGAAAGTGGTCAAGGAAAAGGCAGCACAAGGGCATTTTATCGTATATGTGGATTTGTACACTTTGGTAAAGAATCTGGATCTCTCTCCTTGGATGGAGAATGTACGTATCCTGTTGATGCTAGCGTGCTGCGCTTTTGAAATAACGGTTTGATACTCTTCAGGACGGAACTCACTGGAAACCTCCTGCTCACAGAATTTTCTCCTACGCTCTATTGTCATTTATGCAGCAGACATGTTACGGGTCTTCCTTGCCACTTGACACTTTCGATCCTTATCTGCGTGCCTGTGATGATTTATTCCGTTTGTAAGTATCAGTTGCCTATGTGAAAACATTTCGCTTCTGAATTTGGTTTGAATAGTTATTTTGGAATTTGACGTACCGTACATGCGTCTTTGCATTTTCAGCAATGAATACCGGAGATGGCTGGTTATGCGGATCTTGAAAAAGTCAAGGAGATCCTTAGAAGAAGTTGTGCAGGCAGTGGACAACCGACAGGCAGTCGACAACCGACATTCCAAAAAGGACTTCGAGGTCGCGCCAGGCAGCTATTCCCAACGGTATGCTCATACGAACGGACATGGTGGCAATGGGAATCAGGTCTCACCTCATCCGGCGGCTTATGTGCCCGAAGCCTCGTTTCCGTATGTTCCGCAACCATTTTATGCATTCGTGCCGGATCCGCCGCTTCATCAATACATGCCACCTTTGCTGCCTTGTCTGTCGGTACCCACCCACTCTCAGCGTGCTACCAGTGGATATGCCCAAAACGTAGAGTTTTCGCAGTCCATGCAGCCGTTGTCTGGTCGGGTGGATAACATTGAGAACGGTGGAAGGCAACATGGGGAAAAAGAACGCTGTAGAGGCAGTGGTGAAGTGCCGTCCTCCAGCAAGAGACAGAAAACTAAGGAGGATTACTTCCATCTGAGACGCGAAGCGAAAAAGAAAGCGATCAAATTTGCATACAATCCCAAACCGTTAGAGCCGGCGCCTTTACAGGAGGAATATAACCCAGAATTCTGTATACACAACGATGATGATGATATACCGGCTGGTGCGGATGCGGAACAGTTTTACACGGATATGTATACGACTCGGGAGATCTGTCATACCAACAACATTGCCATCCCCTTGATGAAGTCGCCTGAAAAGAATATAGAGCAGGTGACGTACTTCGTAGAATAGAACTTCGTAGAAAGTCTGTGAACTCTCTCAGATTCGCATGTAGCGTTGTCCGAATTCGCCACTGGGACGTTCATCTAATGGGTTGATTTTCCAGGAAGGTACAAAAACGGGAACGTTGGAGACGGTAAATGGGCTTCTGCCTACGCCTGGATTGTTGCGTACGCCGGGGCTGCTTCCAGTGCCATCGGCCAGTAAAGTTCCTCTGCCCCAGATCTCAACTCTCGCCACAGCTGAGTCCATTCGTGAATCGTGTAAGAAAATAAATCCTTCGCTGCAGCGCCCAGTTCCTCCGACCCATGCGCCCGTGCCGCCTCCACCTCCTCGTGTCCCGATAAAGCCACCTCCTCCGCCTCCGCGGTTACCACAACCTCCTCCTCCACCGGTAAGAGTGATACAGACCATTTACCTGTCTTGAGCGTCGTATGTTGTGCTGTTTTTTACTGAATTCCGTTGTTTAGCGTGCAGCTTATTTTACTCGTTTGTTTAATGCATTTAATTCTCTTATCCAGAGGCCTTCACATGATTTTGCTTCCGATAATTACGAACTGCCTATGGAGTCTGACCATCAGGTACGATCATGCATTTCAAAAACTTATCGTGTGATTGACTTATCGCGGACGTTAACTTTAGGCGGTGGGATATCACCAGCAAGGGATATCAGCAGCCTCGACGGGATGGTCATCTTATCCGAACTTCCAGCCTGAATATGTTCCTTTCAATCCTTTGCCTCCTGCTCAAATGGACTATGCTTCCGATGAAGCAATGGACTGGGAGTACCAGTAAAGTTTCTATGCATTGGCTTGTAAAATTTTGTTGGTTCTAAGTGATTTTGAGGATCTTTTCGAGACTGAATCTTGATCAGTATTATTAACTGTTTTAGTTTTGTTTTTTCCGAGACTCTTCTCTCCGTTGGCTGCATGATATCTTCAGAACCCGGATAATATCGCTATGAAGCAGACAAATGCATTTTTCTGTCTGTTTTGGGTACGATGCATTGTATCCAATGAAATGGGTAGAATACGGCAGTTTACAAAATATATGTTTCTCTTTTTTGCCGAGTTTCACCCGTTGTCTTCCTCGCTGCTGCGATGCGCCGCACTAGTAGCACTGACTGTTCCGCTTTCGAGGTCATCGATCCTTGCTTGGTCTGCTAGAAGGTATGCGGCCAGAAATTCCGCTGGATTTAATGGTTTCTTTTTAATTATTTGGGATAAACCTTGGGCTAGCACCTGACCGAGGGTTCGGTCAAGATATTCCACCCCTGTCATCATATGCCGTTCTGTAGAGTCCAGCTCTCTCATTGGGCGTGTCTTATTCCGTTCCATATTTTCCAGTAGTATAGATCGTCTTGACTGGATCTGCCGTACGTGCACCTCTGTTATGTCGTCGCTGTCAGGAATTATCGACTCACTACTTGACTGATTGTCAGAGTTTGATACTGATTCATTGGATCGGTTGTTCTTGTCAAATATGGCGCGAAACGATTCCTGGGATTGCTCCTTCCACTGTTCTGGCTCTTTGCCTACTTCGAATTCCGTTACATCGTCTTCAGAGGTTCTTCTCGAGGATACTGTGGGACTGGATTGGCTGTCGCTTGAAGATGCAGCTTTTGCTTCGATACTGGAACTGGAAGATATCGAGGCTTTAAGACCTAGGTTGAATAGACATACTCAGCTGAAGAGACGACTCTTGTGAAGCGTATAGGGTCAAATGTTATAGGTTACCCTGTTCCTGCATACTGCGTTCAGGTTCACGGGCTGTTGTGGGTGTAGTCATGATTCTGATCACCGGAAACGCGACTAGGCCTGGTCTAATTTTGAGAACTCACAATACATGTATAAAATTCTTGCAGATTATTATTGTTATAGCACTGCAGTAGCCAAAGCTTTAGTAAAGGCACTTACAACAGGACAATTCAAGTCCTGCTGACTGGCTACTGGAAATTTTTGAATTTTTTTTGGATTTTCTAATGTTTTTGGTTGATTTTCGAATAGGAATTTAGATAAAAGTACAGTACTCATGGTGGGAATTGAACCCACGCCATACGATCTTACTTATTAGATACCACTGCATGCCTTGCTTGAAGAACAACATGTGAAAATTAAGTAGAAGTAGTGTATTTCAAGATAACTTTACTTACAAATAGTGTACTTCAAGGAAGTACAGAGAATTAGTGTACTCTGTATAACAACAGAAGCTACTGTATTCTTGTAGTTTGGTCGCATAACCTAGCCCGGTTTTTTACAGGTTACATGACTTGCGCGCTAACTCCCAATGTTTCACAAATGCAACTTCAGCGTTGTAATATAACTTTCGATTTAGCTGTATACCGTTTTCAATTCGTTTTATGTTTCGAAGGAAATTAATGTGTGAGTACTGTGGACAATTTTTATGACAACAGCAATCATTTATGTGTATGTATCACAGCATCTGTGGAACGGTGGGTCAGCTTGGTGTGATCTTCTTACACGAGCCAAGGGCCAAAGCGTCGCTCGATCACGATTAGCAATAACCAGTTTTTTTATTTATAATATTAATTTGCTTCATTTATAATTCACGTAAAAATATCAAACCACTTCTGTGCCCAGCTGCTATTTTCCGTTAATCTCAGAATCACTTTCCGTGCTGATATAGTGAGCCGTGCTCCCAGCAACTACCGAAGACTGTACGCCCAACTTCCCTACGCAGTGGGCATAGCATTATCGGCAGTGGCACGGATGGGGGCAGCTACTCGCCCGTCCAGAATTATTTCAACATTGGAAACCGAACTGAACTCTTAAAAAAAATTTTGTCGGGATTCGCCAAAAATTAGACAGATTATTCCCTCCTTCTCTCCGAGTTTTTGTGCTACCTTGTCAGCAGCGACCTAGGGGCGTCGCTGTAAATTTTTGGAACGACAATTACTCAAATGTAAAAAAGTAAACCTGTCTTCACATGACAAGAGACTGGTACCCATAAGCACCAGGGAGTGACCATAAGCGTGCATGTCGAGAGTCTTCACTTTTTTCAGCGACACCAGGATGGATGTTTCTTACGCGGAGTAAGGTTAGGGGCTCTAATTCATTTGATCATGATCATTTGAGAAAACGCGGTAAGTGGGGCAGCTCCGATCGCGACACATGAAAGCAGATTAGATTTTGAATCATTACGTACCCGGTTTTTTTCGTACTCGTACCCTTTAATTACTTATTTAAAGCATTTCTGAAGCATCCGACTCCTGTGCGAAATTCTTAATTGATATATTTGGACGTTGGCCTCAGTAGTACGCAATGAATTGTTCCTTATTCCTTCTTGGAAATCTGACGGACCAGAAACGTTAACCCCAAGCGTTGAAATGTAATTTCTTTAGCAATCTTTTCGATAAGATCATATTAACCAACCAACGAGCTAGTAAAGAGACTTTACACTTACAATTTACATGAACACGGCCGCCAGTGCCAGTGGTAGAAAAAGTTTACTATTCCTTCTGGTACCGAGCGCTGGGAGATTGAAAAACGACGCGACGTGGTATGGAGAATGTTCAACAACCAAAGATCTAGGTCACAGCGATGTGACCGCTGTGACGTACAGTTTTTAGAAACCACCCGTGGGTGGCAGCTGAACTGCCAGTGGCACGAAAGCGGAACGACTGACTCCAGGCATTTTTTTAAATTTTCATTGCTTTTGAACAGCAGCTTTTCCATTTCCGGTAGATATTTTTTTAAATTTTGTTTGGAATAATGATAAACTTGCTGGATGTTTGGCACACATGAAATCTGCATGGGCTGTTTCGGTTATAACTTACTTGTGGCATCGGTGCACCACTGTGGCACTGTCATTATTATCAATTTTTCATACTTATAGCTATACTCCATAGACAATTTTGAACAACGAAGTCTTACAAAGATGACGAAAATCCCTTTTCTTGGTTTGGGAACTTACTTGGTAAGTTTTTTAGTCATTCATGAATGTTTTGGTCTGCATATCTTGCACGAATGAAACCCATTGTTTTGAGTCAGCTGTCATAGCTCATCGACAGTGTTGGGAGCTGTACGAAAAAAGTTACCTTGTTTGTGTATGTTACAGCATGTAGCGAAATTGGTCCCCTTATATAAATATTGGTTTCTCCTGTTTAGGCCGAAGCGCCCAAAGTGTATGCTGCCGTAAAGTATGCCATTGACGTTGGATACCGTCATTTCGACTGTGCGTATCTGTACGGGAACGAGCGAGAGATTGGTCGCGCCATATCGGAAAGAATCAGGGAAGGGACTGTGACACGAGGAGAGCTCTTCGTAACAAGTAAGGTACAATTGTAACAGTTCTAAATACAACTTGAAGTATCGACCTTTATGCATGTTCGGAGTCCAGTATTAATTTGTTAATTTTTATGCCGTAACTCAGCATTATCAATCGTGTCTTTGATCTTAGCTATGGAATACGTTTCACAGTCGGGCAAGGGTTTTGGAAGGAATCGATCTCAGCTTGCGAAGGCTGAATTTGGATTATTTGGACCTTTACCTAATTCATTTCCCTATGGGTTATAAGGTAAATCTAGCGGAGCCAAGATCCGGCAGTTCTATTTCGGTCTTGTGTACTTATACCGTGTAAATAACCGTGAAAAATCGGATTAACTTTTTTTTGCTTTGACTGTTTGTAACTTTCTTCTTCCGATTCATAAATCAGCTGCTGCTAAAAGCTCTCTAAAAGTCCCGGTTGAGTAATTATTGTTTCATAATTCAGGAATCTTTGTGTCTTGCAGCGGGAATTGGCCGTTTGAAAGCTTGCTTTCGGTTCTTGCTTTTGTTTGTTTTTTTTGTTTACATCTGATCTTTTAGTTTAAACGATTTGTTTTGTTTTGGTTTTAGTTGAGTTTTCGGTTTGTTTTGGTTGGTGTCCAGCATTTCATTTTATTGTTGCATTTGTAATTGATAGTTTTCTTAAGTCCATTAATTTTAAACATTCATAAAAATCGAGCAGGCGACAAGTAGAAGAAGATACAGGTAGATAAAAAGATCACAGTAAATAAAAAGCCGGCTAGCACGGGATGGCACAGTGCTTAGGCTAATTAAGACCATTTGCGCATTTCCAACTCATATTTCCAACCTTAAACTCCAAAACATTAAGAGATAGATCGTACTCTTAGAAATGTTTTTATGGATATATTTTTTCTCTATGTAAATATCCGTAAATAATGTATCTTATAATTAGGAGGGTAAGAGCAACCATCCGCGATCATATTCCGATGTCGATTATCTGGAAACCTGGCAGGTTAGGAACGTATAGCGGGTCCTGTTCCTGCTGAAGTATTGTCCAATGAAAGCACACTGCAGGCAATGGAAGAATTGGTCGATTCGGGAAAAGTCCGTGCGATTGGAATTTCCAACTTTAATATTGAGCAGATGCAGCGAATCCTGGATTCCTGTCGCATCAAACCACTTTGTAACCAGGTCGAAGTCAACGTCTACCTTCAGAATCGAGTATTGGTCGATTTTTGCCAGAAGAACAACGTGGTTGTGGTTGCTTATGCACCGCTCGGAGGTGAAAGCGCAGAAGTGGGTAATCACTTTGGTCCACCTCTGGACGATGGTCCGGTCAAGTCCATTGCGAAAAAGTACGGAAAAACGCCTGCGCAGGTTAGTTGGTGATTTTGGCTTTATCTTTGTCCAGTTCCTTTTCTAGAAATGATGCATGCTTTTTTCCAGATTCTCATAAGATTTCTACTACAGCAGAATTTGGCGGTTATCCCGAAATCAGTAACCGAATCTCGCATCAGATCGAATTTTGAGGTGTGAACAAACATATTCTGTGTTGTGACTCACTGGTGAGTGATGTTGTAGCATTATCTAATTGCATACTTTTAAATGTTCTAGGTATTCGATTTCACACTGAAAAACAGCGATATGGAATCTCTCAGAAAGCTGGATAAAGGCAAAACGTACCGCAGCACTGCATTGACGAGGTAATACAGCTTTCTGATTTTTTGGGTGCTTACTGTATAATTTTGGATTGGTGTGGGGTTTTGCAGCGCTTCGGATCATAAATTCTATCCGTTCCATACGGACTGAACGGTGGGTGCGAAACTGTGAAGATCGACCGGATCCGCACTTCCCAGTGGAAACTTTCCGTTTGTCCACACTTGGAATTGTTAGTTTTAGGTATGTGGCTAATCATTTCGGTGGGACTTTTTGACAGATTTATTTGTGGTTGTTGCATTCGTATTTAATTTGGTTTTGGTATGATTATTGTGATAAATAATGGCATTGTCCGTTGCAGTTTGAAATGGATGGAATTCGCTACAGCAGTGAAGATCAGTTTTTAATTGAGAATTTGGTCTTTTTTATCCTTCTGTGTTATTTTTACTTTGCTGTTTCTATGATATCTGATTGATGTTTTAGAAAAAATCTTCCTTGGTCAGTTTGTCTGTCATTAGTTTTTGTGACTTGGGCGTGGTTCATGCATAGACGTACAGATACTTACTTCGAATAATTAGTCTAGCTACAGTCTAGTTTGTAAAGTCGCACATTCAGCGCTATGGGCATTGGTTTTTTATTTATTGATCTTATGGGAATTGTGGGGCTTCCGCTTCAATCTGCTCCAATGCGTTAAATTAGATTATGCTGACCCAGTTCGTGCTATCGAACTGCACCTTGACAGCAGAACTGGTACTAAAACATGCTGAAATGTTTATCCAACAACGTTTTCACTGCCAAACGCAACCGGACGAATGGTAATTTTAGGTTTTATGTAACGGTCTTTTCCACTTAAAATTCTGCGCACTGGCTATTTGATTTTTCACCCACGCATTTCTTGGTTGATTTCTAAGACTGACTGCACTGGTATTGTAACGTTAAAGTTATGGGTTGCGAATTTGCGATACATGAAGTTAAATGAAGATACATGAAGTACCGGCCTGTGTGTTTTTCGTTATAAACCAAATAAATGCATTATGTGCTGCAGCCAATATTAATGCTGTAATAAGCATACCGATATCGTTTCTACGTCTGCTTGGCTTATACTTTATTTATCAACCCTAAATGTTCTGATATGTATCGAACTGCAGGCAGACATAAAAGATTAACGAAAAACTTCCTCCGCGTTTCGCTCAACATCAACTATTAACACCTCACTTATCACAAGAATTTGTGCATGCTTGTCAAAATATTAACCGTTGACTACATTGATCAACTTTGGCACTTAAAAGTTGAAATTACAAACAATTCTCAAAGGTATTTGCTTGTGAAGTTTTGGACCCTTGTTCATTGGTGTGTTGTATGTAAAATTATTTACATACCTGTTCTTGTAATCACGAAGAAGTTTTTTAGCGTCCCGTTGAAATTTTCAGATTATAAGTTTACCTGCCTCTATCTGTAAGCGTAAATCACTTTCTTTTGACAGGTGAAAAGCGTCCGTTCACTTTCGTGCTCCATGCAAATGAGCCAGATAGCTGTTTCCGGAAGACGCGGCGCTCTGTTTAATAAATGACTTTAAGAAGATAAGATTACACTCCAATCAGTGTCGGCACGACTTCAATACGCACACAGGTATACAGTTGTTTCATAACAACCTCTTCCGGCACGGAAATAATATATTTTATACGGTATCTGATTCTGAAAATGTGAATTAATCTAATCACAACTCTCCACCGCTATTTGAGTGCTATGGGAACTGAACTTACACAGTTTATTGCAGATCCCGTTAAAAACGGCATCCCAGTCTCTAAATCTTACGCTAGGAGGTTCCAACACGCAAAAATTGCATTTCGAATACTATATTATAAGTATAGAGGGCAAACGATAACATATGCAGCGTCGTTTTGAGAAAAAGTTTTGGGAGTACAGTAAATATGACAGAGCAACAGGAGTATGGAAAATTTGTACTGACTCGAAAAGTAATTCTCGGCAACAACCACTAGTTACTGTCCTACGAAAACAAATTTTTCACGGTGTCTTTCTGTAAAATCGCAAAAGCTTGATTTGGCTCCATCTGCTCGGCTTGACCATGTGATTTTCTGACATAAGAAGACCACATTGCCATTCCTTTTCAGTAAACGTTGCATGCACTATTTTACCAATATTCGGATTGCAGGTCACGAAACAGTTACGATCTTTCCCTAAAGCGTATGCATCTGTCTTTCCGATAATTCGCTACATTATCATTGTTGCATTACGAGCTAGAAAACCAGATGTGTTTCGCATTTTCAGTTTCGTACTGACATATTGCTGCATGATTTAGCGGCTAGCCTGCATCTAAACTGCAGTCTGCAGTATATGCTACTCGATCCCAATTAACATGGTACGTGCGGAAGCGCAGAATCTGGGGCAACAATGAAAATTTTTAAACGTAGGTTTCAGTTTTATCTGTACCGTATAATCGCATGTATCCAGTCGTGTGGGAACGTAGACCATGATGCAGTAGTCTGCGTCTGCTACCCATCACGAATTTGTAACTATCTTCTAGAATACAGGAAAGTGACAAAATTTTATTGCAGAATTGTATCGGTTTGAACTCCGCTGCGTAAAATTAGACAGTAGTGACCGTATGAACCGAAATTTGAGTGTGAACCTTGACATTTATTGCGAATGAGCCACTTTGTAATCGGCCACTTGTTGGACCACAAGTAGTACTTCCACAAACCGTACCACTGAAACATTCTATCGCGCTCATATTCTCCTGTTAAAATGTCAGTACATGTACAGTGTACAGTAAAGTCTGTACAGTAAAGTTTGATACCGTATTGCAATTTGAGGGTACGTATACATGCGAGTTGCATGTATTATTATCTATCGGTTGCGACGCATGAAAAGTGACATCAAATGTATCATACCGAACAGCGTTATGTGTGTGTTAATTCCAAGTACTGCATTGGAAACGCTCAATCCAGTGCAAGGTTTATGTTTACTTTTTATGCTACCGGCATTGTTACGTACATATCTGACAAGCAC
>JAQGAU010003294.1:0-13519 GCA_034698045.1 Paramacrobiotus richtersi
AAGGATAGCATCAGTTCTACATCCAAAACAGAATATTTTACTGCTCCTTCAGGGGCTACATATCCATGCATAACTTTAAATAAGATATTCCACATGACCTTCGTGAACCAAGAATACACGAATAGCTCCGAATACACGAATTAAGAAACTAAGCCAGTTGAATTATCACTACACTGTTGCTACTGCACTGCTAAGAATTTAATAACTATAACTACTCCTGTAACAGAAGTCTCCCTCGTTATTAGAACAGCCGTTTAACAGTGCCCTGCACATAGTTTCCTGGTTGGCGCCTGTATGAAAATCTTCGTTGGTTCTGTAACGCTGTAGCGGTCTCCCATTAGGGCATTCCATTTCCACGGAAACTGAGTTTCACTGGAAGTGGAATTCAACCCACACGTCCATTACGTTCCACAACTCTTGTAATATACAATGTAATACACATACACGCCATCTATGATCACAGTTGCCAAAAATTTCAAAATTCGACAAAAAATCTCAGATCACGAATTTTAACACAAACTCTTCGATTGGCAAACCCTGGAGGGAATACCTTTAGACCAGAACTGAACAGATTCTGTTATATTGAAAGATAAAAGAGGAGTTTGATTCCGTGGAAACTGAGACGTAGAAATGTATGAATCTAGAGATATATGTATGTATGTGTGTTAATACAGTATATAGTAAGACAGATAGTTATATGTGTTAATCGTCATTAACACATTTAACGTGCTCAATAGTAGTACTGTAAGGTACGCAGTGGCAGACTGAGATACCAGGCAAAGTATAGAACGTTGCATGATTCCTGCTCGAGGTTTATTGATTTACAGCAACAACCAACACGACGATTAGTGTATGAAAGTTGCCTCAGCGGAATTCTTTCCCATTTGCTTATGCTAACACGTATCACATTCACGACACTCACGTGTGCGAAAAGGGTTTGCAAGTCAAAATCAACATAGGCGTATGGACGGGTGTCAGCGCTTAAGCTTCTTGCTTTCTGGTTCTGTTTTGCTAGTGCTTGCTACCGATCGAGGTAATCTGGAGAGAACAACTGGACAACTGGGCAACTTACTATTTACTACCAGAAAATGCACTTGATCCTGGTTCTGGTTGGTCTGAGCTCAAGTAAGGGAAGCTGTGAATAAATGCTTTATGTAGTTTGATCCGCGTATGCGATTTCGTACTTGAGGATTCATACATTGAAGTCAGAGACTGACTCTTCCCAGTTTTAACATGAGTGATTAACAGCGATTACGTGATAACAGAATACTAATGACTTGCTTCTCCCAGCTCATACGGTTTTGGGTCAATATATCTGCAATGGAAATGAAATTAGGAGATGCAAAATTCTTTAATTTTACGGAACTTTGTCGCTCAGTCTGTTCACTGTTTCGCAGGCTTTTTGGGGATGGCCCGAGTTGGTGCCCTAGAATGCTACCGTGACAGCATATATTCTGCTCCAGAGGTCGGAGACTGCTCATCAGGAACTGTCTGCGTCACCCATTTAGAGAGAGCTAAGTACGTCCAAAGCCAGATATGATGCGAACAACAGTATCCATTTTACTGATTTTATGATACATAATCGGTTCAGAACCTTCAGAGTCATTTTTGACTTGGGCACTTTGGCACGAAGACAACTGGCAATATTAGCAAATGAAATTTTAAAATGCGGTTCGTTTTGAGTTTGAATAAGTGTAGACTGTATAGTACTTTTAACAAAATCACAAAAACGACGTAAAATGTATATAACGTAAGTACGTATTTTTAAAGTAGCTTCGATTAAAAGGATTTCGATATTTTGTGATGAATTTAAATTTTACGATATGTAGAAGCCGCATATGGTTGCAAGGATAAAAAGATCGTCGTGCAAGAATATTTCGGATCCCAATCTGGTTCATACGTCAACGGCTGTTATGCGGACAAGAAGTATCCGAAAACCTGCGTGCACTGCTACTGCGACACTGACGAATGCAACAAAAATGATGGTGATGATTTTGCCATATTCATGGAAGCTTCCGGCGCAGTTATATGCAGTCCCAAACCTGCAGTCGCAACAGAAAAGTGTCGGGCTGTCTGGTGTACAAGATAAGAAAGCAATACCACAGACTGTGTATAGGTGCTTGTGCAGGGATACCTGGGTAACTGATGTTGAATTACCGAATATTAATTTTACTATACGATAAGATGCTAGCTTAAAAATTTTTTTGCATACCTTGATCTTAATTTGGATAGCACTGCTCTGTGCATTAGCCTGTCGGCGTGTCGTGTAATCTCTTTGCACCCCAAACAGCGCTGCAGTTAGATGTACTTTAATTAATGGAAATCAGCAGCTTCAGCACCATATCAGCTGACTTTGCTGATTTTACCAGTGTGCGTCACGCTCATAGACCATTCAGCTTTCATAGCCGCACAGTCCAAACAATTTGCCGGCCAGGTTTTTTCGAAATAAATCGATTAAAAGCATGACGGCAATATGTTGAGAGTTATGTTACTCTGCATGTTTCGGATTTCCACTTTGCCGTGATCACCGGCATGTCCAGGTTCAGTGCAGCCTTATGGAATATGTACAATCTCACTTGTCAGAGAAATATCAAATACCACACAGCGCAGTTTGAATACCGAATGGAAAGTGCTGTTAACTAATTAATTACGCATGACTACGCAAAGTCCACAGAAAAACCGGTGTTACATTTTTAAAAAAACAGCTATGCTGCATGTACAAGGACAGCTAGCAAGCAATGACCAAATGCCAGAAGCACAGCCAATCGCCAAAGATGGTGCGTGTATCAGATCCACTGGATTTTGTCGCTTCGTCTGGTTGAGCACATGGAGTTGCCGCAACATCATCCCCGAAATCTACCAGACCTCTCTAGCCTGATGCCCTTTCTTTCCAGGTTGCATTTTCTTTTAAGTCCATATATTTTCCATGCGAACCAAAACGTGGTCCATCCATTTTCCTGAATTTTACCGTAGGTAATTATATACTGTTCAGCTGTACGTACGTCGCAGACACTGATTGCCCGTTATACAGCCACACCGCGGTCAATTGCTGCGCCCGCTATCCTGGTAATGGCTGCCACAGATATTACAGTATGCTGCTAGTTTGGTGACGTATTAGCTTCTGATTCTGATAGTTTCCGACTGAAGTGTACTGCGTGACCGTAAAGAATCAAAATTAAACCGATCTTCGACACAGGTTCATAGAACAGCTGAATGGATTTCCTTCCGGTGTAGGATGAAATGAGCGGAAATGAGTCATACTCGTCATCGGGTTAGATTCTATGCTTTGTCGGGGTACATGTTGAAATCGTGGTTGCCCACTCGACTTGTGTTGCTTTGAAACGTGGAACCCGGCCACTTTCTCGCAGCACTGCGCTGTCGTGCCTTTTGTCCAATGTGCGGTCCACTTAGAAGTGAGTGAGCTAGATTGGCGGAGCAATCAGATCTTAATAAAGGAATTTTACTACCTTACCAAGTTTTAAACAGGACCGTGCGGATGATACAAAATGTAGGACTGGACCAGAGTAAACATCCTTGACGCACTTTTCTTTGTGTAAACGCTTTAACACCAGGAACGATAATACATTTGTTATTACATTATAATGAAAGGTATAATTATTATCCTTCTGCAAAGGGGCAGCACCCCTCTTCGGCATTGGTCAAAATCCGATGTGGTGATATGAGATTAATAGGTAAGAAAAAAAAACGCAAAACCACTAGGCTGTTTTCTCGAAACACAATGGGCGAATTCAATTCGCCGATTTAAAATGTTTAAGTGATCGGCTAACACAAGAAGCCCAAATGAATACTTATTGTAGAGCACGGTCGCATGTTCAATTCTGAGCATTCGAGTCTTTATCGATCCTGACCATATTGGTGCCGGAATACATGACAGGAACAGCGGCAGTGAACTACTTGCGATTTGCGAGATACTCATGATTTTCGCATGCTGAATGGCCACATCAGCGGATCGAACAAGTACTGCAAACTGTATATTATACCGAACGCCTCCGTTAAGCCAGAACCAACGGGGACATTAAGGAAGCGTGCGCAAAAGAAAGCGACGTCCATAGGCAGCCAGCATACTAGCACACCAGCTGCAGTCATCGTTAGCACCAGGAACGGCTTAACAACCTTCTGCCGCACCGTCGTATCTTTGACACCCTTCTCGGTGGCTTTTAGTTTCTCGCTGATGGTCGACTGCCCTCCTGTAGCTGCACTTCCAGCTAATGAATTCAGTGTGGATAACCGCTGGCCAGAATCGATGCAAGTCGCGGTGACCTGAGTTTTCTTTTTACTCCAACGTTTCACAAAAATGTATACATACGAAATGATAATGATAAACAGCGGGACGAACCGATTGATGAAAAGGTTTGCTTTTTCCCATTGTAACATTGATAACTGCGTTGGTCGACCTTCACATTTGACGTTTCCCGACGCGTCCCGCGCATTCCTGGTATTCCAGTTTATGAAGAACGCTGGGAGAGAGAAAATATGACAGTAAGAAGCCATACCGATACAAATCAAAATGGCTAGTTTTGTGTTGTGGTAATTCCTGTACGTTATCGGGGAGCTCAGCGCCCACAGTCGATTGACTGCGATGAGAACGTGCGCCATGACTGGAATAAAACTGACGATCCGCTGCACGTAACTGTAGGAGTGACATGCCGATGTACCGAAACTTGCGACGTCAGCACCGTAAACTTCAGCTAGAAACTGGAGCGGTCGCACGCCGGCCAGGTACACCGTGTTGGTAAGGTAGAGAAACAGGAGATAAACAGTAAAGTTGTTGATGTAGGATGGCTTGATAAGATACACAGCCACGACTGGGGCGTTTAAGGAAAAGGACAGTGTAGCAACGATGATTTGGATGATCAGCACATGTGGCGATTTTGGATGCAATGATGACGTCGGGGGTGTGGTCCAGTTCGACGTTGTGGAGTTGTTGAGTAACGCCATGCCCAAATAGCTCCGAAATTATGAGTACATGTTCGCAGTCTTGCGGCTTTTGTGTCGGTGTGAATTTGTGCATGAGCTTGCCGACGGCCCGACATCGTAATTAATGCGAATACTGTATCTAGCCCAGGCTATAAGCGTTCAGGTTACTACATATATGCTATTCCTGTAAAAACCTACGGAGCCGCTATTCCGTGAGAATAACAGAAATGTGCAAAACTGTTGACCTCATGCACGTGCAGACCTTAGCAATGAATTGGTTGTTGACCGTACTGCACAGTTAAGATCAGCCCCATTCAACCACGGGACAAGGACCATAAAAGATTAATACAGCAGGGAACTGGTTCCGATTGCCAAGAGCTTTCCATCTCCTCGCCTTTTTGACCGATATTTTCCCACGCGCGCTAACAGATCCATAGATACAGAATGGTGTTCCGAGTAATCAAAAGGCATCGTTGAAAGGCTGAGAAACATATTCTCATCGAATGAAGAGCGGCTCCAGGCTCATTTCCCCACGCATATTATGGAGGTCGATGGTTATACATTCTCACGCTACGAATGCAGTAGTGAGCCCAGTAGCACCGGGGCTTGCGGAGATTACTCGGCTGCGGTAATGATAGTAACCTTTACGCTTGGTTGTAGGTGTTCACTTACGAAATGGATGTGCATAGTTGAACTATAAATAATAAACGTACCTTTACTGCTGGCGCATTCCCGGTGATTGAAATGTCACGAACGACGGCGCAATAAGTTCTGAAAAGAGTGCTTGCTAAACCAATGCGGTCTATCTCTTTCGTTCCTGATAATATTTAGTGGCACAAGAGATCCAGGCTGAATTAGGGAAGAAATTAGTCAGATAACACAGCATCAGCGCCTATTACTGGAAATCACTCCGCAGTCCGCAAGCGATGGAGACACCAAAAGTGGACTCAAGGCGCAATCAAAACCACAATACTACATAAACATTCTTGGCATGGAAATTGCGTGTATGCATGGTTTCTCTGTCATAGAATTCAGTGAGGCAGTTTCGGCAGCTCTTCGATGGCTTGGCGGATGTGCCGGACCTTAAAAAAACTCAAATAAACAAAAGAAAATGTTCCGCTTTGGTGTCCAGCAAGTCATTTTCAACCTTACTGATGACCTGGGTGGTCATTATACAGTGGTCATTCTGTCGGCAGTTGGCGTTAACTGTGACGATCATCCGGTCATCTGATACTAAAGATGCGCTGAACTCACTGGGCAAATTTCTGAAACTGTGACGCATGTACTACTAAATAATATTACCGATTGGTACCTTTTATCAATGACAACTGATCGTACAGCGCAGGTAGATACCATAGTGATAGTCTACTCATAGTTGCCCAGTACAACAAATAAATACAAAACAATAATTAATTCTCGTGACTTCATATAATTATCATAGAAACGTTTCCGCGATGATGGAAGCACAAAAGCTGAATTTCTTCGATGGTTTGTGTGATGTACATACGACCTTTCACTGCGCCTGCATGTCACATACTAAATCTCACACTGCCACGTACTATCGAGTACATTAACGTAGATATTGCCAAGGCAGAGGAAGCCAGAAATACCACATCTAAGAATCTCGAGAATATCTCACATTTTGTTTACATTTTCGCCCATAGCTGTAGCATGCACTGCGATAAGTAGTACCGTAGCCAATGGTAAAATAGTGTTGCGCAAGCAGTGGTTCGCTGTTCAGAACCAGGGCTATGACATTGTGGTGTTTTCTCTGTTCCTAATTAATTGGTTTGGTTTAATGTCGCCCTGCAACGGAACGTACTCGGTTTAGCCCCCTCGATGCAGTAGACAGTGATCTTACAACATTGTATATATAGCTAAGGATCCCTTGCTGTTTCAAAACTGTCAAAATGAAGCTAGCTGGCATAAAAGCTCAGAACGACAACAAAAAATAAGCCACAGCAATTTGACAGAAAGACCCGGAAGGAACTCAGTGACAGTGGAACTCGTACTTGTACAAAACTAAAGAAATGCCAACAGCTCAAATCTGGCTACGAGATGTTCGTGGCAGTCACGAGACTAGTGTCGGATTTAAAAATCGGCCAGTCAGCCAGAGAAAATGTCTAAAGCGAGTGATGAACCATTGAGTTTACTGTGAGCATCGGCACATGCATAATGGGAGTGATAAGCGAAGCCGTAAGTGAGAGTGTGCTTCTACTTCCGGTCGCAAATAACGAATGCATTAGGCGTCTGATTCTTGCATCTTGCAGTACATTGCTAACTTGTTTATGTTGGTTATTCTAATTATTGTTTCAGTTTTCGAAGTGTTCAAAAATATCTTATCTGGTATTAAACCTGCTGTACACGACTCAAAAGTCAGAACCAAACTTCCTTGGTCTGGTGATTTTCTAAAATTACCGCCCCGTTGATATAACGCTATAACATGGCCGCGGATGGCTGGCCCGTTGAAGTGGTTTTACTGGTAGCGTGACGTTCCAATACACATTACGCAACAGTGTGGTTTCACTCAAATTCACTGGTTTGTTAAAATTAATGCAAACTGTAGTCAGTACACAAGTAGTGTTTTTGCTGTTGCGTAGGAACGTAGCAATTTCGGTTGCGTGTAGCACTCGTGAAACATCTCCGTTTCTGCTATTCGGGATCGATTCCGGCCTCTATGTCCCGAGTTTGTTACGAAAGTAGATTTTGACATCGTGAAACATCCTTCGTGTCGTCCGTATATACAAAAAATCTCCACTGCATACGTACAGAAATTCACGGTTTCCGATCGGAAGCAAAATCGCACCCCCACTTACGGCTTCGCTCGCCTCTCCCATCATACGCGCCCTGTATGTGTCTATGCTCAGTGCTCACAGTATTGACAGTAGTGTCCCCGTGCGATCAAAACAAGCCAGTAATTCTGGCCCTGTGCGATCAAGATCCGGTTTGGCGCCTGGCTCAGACGCTAAACTCTTATCTTGATCGCATAAGGCAAAATTTCGGAAATTCTGGTTACTTTGATCGCGCGGGTACAGTACATGGTTTATTACTTTACTCGGTGTTTACCGTTTTATACGATATCTGTCTAACTGGTCGATTTAAATCCGGATGCATTCCGAGTCCGCGTTTCTGAAAGTGAGATTTTTAACTCCGCCTATCGGCATCACACTCGTCCATCCACATGCGGTTGGTTGTGTATACGTAGAAATTTATGGCGGAACCGATTATATACGCGGAATATGTCAGCTATGAGCTAAGTTAGTCTCGTGTCTGCCACGTCTGAAGTCTGAACATCTCTTACCGAGATTTGGCATCTGCTATAAATTATCACATGCTGGAATTTGCTGAACTTTGACTGCGTACATTCAATACAAAGCTATTTTTATGTTACGCGCACTATGCAATCCATATCCCCAATGCTTTTGCTGCAGGCGAAATCATACTGTTCAATGTGGAGGACACCCATTGTCAGCACAGACCAGTCTTCGCAACGCTACGCTTTATGCGCATTGAAATCTGTCGCGTTTGTTTCATCTAGAGTCAATCCTGCCTATCGACGAGCCAAAAGAAAGCGCAAACTTTGATATGAATTATGATATCAAACAAGTGCGGTTTCATGGCAGCCGAAGGATCGACGCGTTTGCAGCTACAGTGCGTTTCTACGGATGCAATTCGCAACTGCTCAGGCTCCTGCCGTACGGATCCATGCTAAACAGAATCGCACCGTATCCCCTTCAACTGTCATTAATTCGCTGTTGTCTGGGCTCATAATTCTTATCGATTTTTACGATTTTTTTTATTCATCGCTAAGGAAGACTGACTCAAGATAAAACAAACGCGAAGTGTTCCAGTTTCTGAGTTTCGACAGATTTCAAAGCGAAAAACCGTAGCGTTGCGAACATTGGTCTGTCCTAACTTTGACGTTCAACGATGAATATATGATTTCCCATGCATAAAAAGCCTTATGGGTTGCATAGTAAGCTGCGTGTTGAATGTACGCAGTCGAAGTATTGCCATTGCTTAGGTAATCTAATCATCCTAATCCAGTCATTCAACTCCTGACATGTTTGCGAAGAAGACCAATCATTGGAACGCTGTGGATGTTGTCCGCAGTGACGGCGTCGTGCAACGCGGTCTTGTTGTGGATACGCAGGAATCGGGAGTGATGGTGGATTTTGACGCAGCTGCCAAGGAGTCCGAGCTGATTCCGTTCCAGGATGCGTATTGTGCCTATTTTGGGCCGTTGGGTAATATGGATGGCCTCGAGGCTATGATTTTGAAGAAACCAGCCAAGAACCAGCCTTGGCAATGGTACAGTGGAAAGGTATTGGCTAGACCATACTGTCCCGATGGTTTCGCATTGGTGGAAGTTGGAGCTGGACAGGACACTATTGCGGACTGTGTCCGCTCGGATGCCGTTCGCATGCGATACGGATCACCCGAAAACGCTGGAAAACCTTTGCGGGAGACCGATTTCGTCAGGGAAAGCTGTGATGTTCCGCCTGGATTTTCTTACGATACGCAGTCCCTTGGACCATGCCGGAAGCTCTTCCCACATATACACCCGATCGGAGTTGTGGATGACCGATTCCACTTTCTTTACCGACGTGGCGATTATGATTTCAACGTTGGCGAAATGGTAAGCATAAAACACCCGCGTGGTATACCTTGTTGTACAACCGGGCTTGTGCCAAATAAACAAATTATGTTGTATAATAATCTCGAACAATTGGTTTCAGACAACAGTTTTGACTGATGGAATCCGAAAGGTCGATGCAAACCAAGAAGGGGACTTCGATATGGAAGACACAAACAACCGACACACCAGCGTTGAAACAGCAGCAACCGACAATTCGGAATTGTCATTCAACGACTTACATCTAGACGTCCTCGGTATGGTGTTCTCGTTTGTCGACGGACTACACCGGGCCAGGATGCGCTCTGTCTGTCCCACTTGGAATTACAAGATTATCTCGCCGGAATGCTCAAGACAGATGATAGTGGATCTAAGCGCGTGCAAGGGAAAAGGACATCTGTACGTACTGGGAGCGTGGCTGTTTCACTGCGTGACCCCGTGGACGCGATATGTAACAATTACCCGGAGTGGATCTGGGCGGGCGTTGTTCTGGGAGCAGGTGGTCACTCTGCAGACGGTCATGCAGTTTAAAAGTCCACTGTTGGCGTTGATATTGCATGATGTGCCGCTGGAGCCAGGACGTATCTTCACAGCATCCAAGACAGCCGTTTCGGATAACATGCAAAAAGTGTGCAATCGGCTGATCTTGAAGAACGCCACAATCCTCGACCTGTTTAACCCCCGTTTGAATCGTTCAGATTCTCGATCTGTAACTTCTGGCTTTCATCTGCGTGTTGCATACGGCAGGGTCGGTGTGGGTTCGCAGGACGAATTACTGGATTGTTTTGAGAAAGCTGCTGCCGATTACGCCGATCCGAAGTACTCGTCTGCCTTGGAGCAGGTTTCGCGAGTTATTACAGCGACAGACAGCCAGCATGGCACTCCGGCAGCTGTACACCGGCAAAAAGCGGCAATTGTCAACGTAAGTTACGTATTAAATTTGTCACCGTAAGTTACACATACGGAAGATTCGGCAGCTTACGAGGGAAACGAGACCGACTGCTTTTTTGAAACATAGAGTTAGTTAGTTTAGGTAATGCAGCGGCTGTTTTAGCGACACTTCCTGTTCGCTCTAAAGGGTCGGATAGTGACCATAGATGTTTTTTTAATGTTTTAACTTTTCCAACTTCGTAGTGTTTCAATGCGATATTCTTCTTGCATATTAAATTGTTATCATCGAGTTCCATCTGATCTTGTACTTCGATCTGTGCCATAACTGGATCAGTGCACGCTGCTAGCCCTTATCTGGATAACCCTCCAATCAGAATTTGCGCAGTACTGTAAAGCATAGGTGAGCGCTCACCAAGGGGGGTCTCCAAGTAAGGGCGAAAAAGCAGCTATAATCCACTTATGGCACAGATCGAAGTACAGTTTGTAAACGCCTTAACCGTTCACTGATACTGTTATTATTTCACAGGTTTTGAGGGTCTGGCAGAGAAACGATGCTCGATTTGGACCGAACACCGAGTGGCAGGATGTTCAAACAGCGCAGTTGTGGGCGAATCTACTTTCGTTGCGCCGCACTACCCTTTCGGTCCTGGTAGCTTTGCTAAGCACGTGGCGTTCCGTTTGAGAAACAGTGGGCTGACCATGAAAAAATAAGCTCATCTGCAACGGACCATGATTCCGATGAGGGAGTCCTGATCTGGAATTGGCGGGAGCTGATCATGGTTCATTGTCCGTACCTTACTTCGCTCTTCTATTTCTTGCCATGATACCGCTTCCAATGCTTTTACGTCATTGTATAGCTACGTTTATTCTTTCGAACTCAACAGTTCGAGAAATGATACCTTTTTACGGGATTCGGGTTATTCTTCTGTTGCATTATGATTATATGATAGCGCAGTAGACATAGTGCGGGAGCGGAACTGAACTGCACCATTAAAATAATACTTGGGAGAAAAAAACTACGGCTTCACGTCGTCGTGCTACAGTAGCAACGAATCGCAGCATTGAAATATAAAATTATGCTCCTAGTCTCCACGGCTGCACCTTGCAAACAGGCGCCAGTAAGTGGCAACTCCGACTCGGCAGAGGCACCAACGTCCGATTTTGAACAGCGCCTGGTTTAGCTGATGTCGTGCCCGAATCGGCGGAAAACTCCCGCTTGCGCGCAGCCAAAGTCGAAAATCTGCCTGGAGTAGCGGTTTACAGCAAGGCATGCGTCACATGTCAGTTTTTCCATTCCGAATGCCGCCATTGAAACAAAAGTAAGTAGTGAATGTTCGCCTACATACCAGTGACACCGCCTCAGTGCACATTTGGCAGCGAAAGTGGGCCGGCTGACTGGCTGGCTGCACAGAGAGCCCAGAAGGGGTGCAGACAGAGTGTAAAGTGTGCAGACAGAGTGTTAAAGTACATCAAGGCATACACGGACAAGCCACGTGTCACACGGGCTGGATATTATACAGCCATAATGAGCCATTCAGCGAAAGCTGCAAAGCCTCCAGTGCTCGACAGTTTTTATTTTAGCGTGCTTCGATCTGCACGACTGCCATAAGAACCGTACTTCTATTTTTGATTTCCCGGGCTTTCACGAAGAACTGGATTTCTTACTTAATTGCCCAGTCTAGTTTATCAGTAAATTACATTATTCATTCAGACTTTCCAGCCGCCCCACACGATGTCGGTATCGGGGAAGGGTGTGAAAAGTGTGACTACCTCGAGCTCCGCCTGTGTGATTCGCTTCCAGGTTCCTTAGGACCAAATCCGTATAATCGAAAGATCTCGACGTGTCGCTGAACCTTTATGGACACTGGAGATGAAACTGCCTGTTGACCCCGTTCCTAAAGTCCCGGATCTTCCCATTGGAGACTGGATTTGCAATGTTAACTTTATCGTCTCCGCGGGACGTTACGGGAGCTCGCCGACCATGAATATTACAGGTTCTACGGAAACGGTCCCTCCAAATGGCTTTGTGGCATCCCGGTCAGATGTTGTTCACTTTTCAGTCACGTAAGTGCTGCGCGTAAAACTGGTCATGATCCGTGTTTTGTCGCGGGTTCTTTAATATGTTATTTATAATTATATTGTTTTTTGTTCTGCGGAAACACTCTTTTTTTATGCGTAACTGCTGGAAGAAACTGTACGGAGATAATGGGACTGTCACTGACTGGATTGCAGGGGGCAGAATTTCCATGATAAAGGTACTGCTGGATATGGAGGTGTGGATTGTCCTTGGATTTCGCGATCAGACGGAACGAGACCTAAAACGATCACTGCAGATGAAGTTGCCCAAGTGCAAAAGAATCGCTCTGCTTGGACGTCCGTCCTCTCCCCCTACGAAACCATCACCGTCGAACTCGTCTTTCCCGTTCCGGCCAAAGAAAGGATCATCGTTCAAGAATCACCCCTCTCGACCCGACTGTGGAATGGCTTCACAGCACAGCGTCACACGGATTGCACTCTGGTAGAGGCTGGCACGAGCCGTGATCCCACGGCTCGGCTCGCTCGCGCCCTATTTTCGAGCCATGGTTTTGTGCTCGGCTCGCTCGCAGTTCCGTCAAGACTCGCTCGCTCGCTCGTTGATTCCGGACGCTTCAGCTCAACTCGCTCGGCTCGCATAACAGAATGCGGTTGACAGGCTCGTCCGGCTCGCAGTCATTATTTTGCATTACTAAATTAATGAGTTTTTGACAGTTTATGCAGCGAAAAACTGCTTTCATGCAATAAAAAAATTGAACTGTCTGCTGGAGCGTAAAATCGGCTTTGTTGTCGCCACAAAAGCAAGCTTTTAGATGTTTTGTCTGCCATACAAATTTTACAATTGTTCTTTTCCAAATTAGCTCGGTCTCGAAGGAAAGCCCGGCTCGCTCGGCTCGCTCGCAAGGCTGAAAACCTTAGCTCGGATCGACTCGGCTCGTGGCCGAAAACCGCTAGCTCGCTCATCGGGCTCGCGAGCCGCGAGCGCTCACGAGTCGAGCCGAGCCTCGCGGCTCGTGCCAG
>JAQGAU010003295.1:0-13511 GCA_034698045.1 Paramacrobiotus richtersi
CTGTCCAACTTTCCCAGCTACGGTAAATAGCTGTAAACATCGTTTCTGGCATCTGCTGCGCGCGACGCTGGCACGTGCTGGTTCCATTGTGCCACTGTCTGGTCACGTGATTCTTTGCGCGGGGTGGCGCGATTGGGTTGACGAAATTTTAGGCAACGTAGAGACAAAATCCCTGTTTTAGTACAATTATCCCTCGTACTAGTACTAGTTACGTAACAGGTCGAAGCAAATTCAACGGTGATCCTGTAGGCAATAAATTAGCCACGCCTCTGCGGGTGCAAAATTTTCAGTTTTCGGAGGCTTGGCGCAACGCTTCGCAGCTTCGGTGAAGTTTTACATCATTCAGCCGTAGAAATTTATGCTCGTTGATTCAGGTTTTCCGATTTTGTACAGATTTTGGCAGTTCTCGCAGTAAAACATAGAACTTACACATTCTTACCTTCGGTAAGCGACAACTAATTAGCGATTATGATACGCAGTATCTTTTATGTACCTGGGAAAACGCAGTTAATAGTTCAGTCATTTTTATGCTTTGCAGTTTCCGAAGATTTGTCGTCGTTGGTCGTGTATCCGTGTCCTCGCCTTGTTGTTCAGCTCTTCGTTTGCGGTAAGTTCCTGGCAAAAGTACGGTACGCGATAGTTTTCAACTAGAAAAAGTATATATCAACTCAGATACTGAAAGCAATGTGATGTATGTGCTCTGGAAAGAATTTCTCTCTTTGGTTCCACGGGTGACCTTTATGTTCCCATCCAAAGCAGGCATAACTAGCTCCTATTCGACTGTTCTTGATATGAATTTTCAATGCTTTACATATTTTACTGGTTTCTGAAATGCGAGTTTGACTGATTGATGTGGTAGCCGTACGGCGTACCTTGTAGAGTTTGCGAAGACCTCCGTGCATTTGCGCTGTACTTTCCTCCTAGCAAATAAAATTTTCGTATTCCGTAAACCCTTTTGAATGTTAGCTACTGTTAGCTACTGTAGTGAGATTAGAAGATCTGACAGTAGCAGGGTTCGACGTTCGAGACTGTAATCTACCGTATGGGAACCGGTGACATCATCGACTGACAGGAAAATGATCGAAAATTTGCACAGTTTGCAATACTTCCGTACTGCATGAACGTAATAAGAAGCATCTGGGGTTACTTTTAAAACTTAATTCTAGGTTTTCTTTACGAACCAGTTTACTGATCCATTCAAGAATTTGGTGTGATTTCTTGTCGGTTACGGCAATAATTAAAGTAAACTTTTACATTCTTGGAAGCCGTTAGGGAATGATTAATTAGCATTATTATTCGCAAAAGGTTGTGTACAATTGTACTTCCTATATGTACGCTTTTTATTCGGCAAAGGCCACACTTCTTATTGTTAGCATAATGTAGCTGTCATAACGCAGTTCAGAGTTTTCGCTTTGCAGTTTATTGAGTATTCTCGTGCTCCCGGTTCCCTTGTCCTTGTCAGCCGTCCAGCAATTCGTTTGTGGTAAGTTTCCGGTAAAAATATGGTAAGCGATAGTTCTCTATACAAAAGTTGCTAATCAGCTCACTTGTTAGCTACTTATAAATACTGAAAAAATTTATATGTGCTCTGCGGAACGAAAATCTGCCATTGCTTCCATAAGTGACCTCTTACATGTTCCCCTCAAAAATCATGCGTAACTAGTTACTGATTGGTAGTTTGATCTGATTTTTCAGTGCACGACATTTCTTGATTTTGAAAAATGTGATTCTTTTATTAGTTAAACAACAGCGAAGTAGTAAATGTATCTTCCAGTATGTCCAATTACTGAAACCACGATTAATGGTACGACTTTGAACGGCTTCAGAAGCTACCAATTACGCCATCCAGCCGCTTGAAATTTTTCATAAACCTGAAATTTTGCGTATCTCAGAAGGTTAAAAGTCACGAAAAAGGCGTAACTTTTTATGATTTAAGAGTTAAAAATACAAAAATTAATACGAAATTATTTACTTGCAAATCACATATACGTCGTATACGTCTGTTTGTCTTTTCTGCACTAATTCAAACCAGCTTCGTTAGGCATATACAGTAAATATTACTAAAAAAAGTTCGATTTTAAAAACTCTTTCCGTTATCGGCGTTACGCATATCTATTGTTGTTGAGGAGGTTTGGGCTTTCACTACGATGATGCGTTTCGCTGGCTACAGCGTAATACAAATGAAAATGATTCGGATTTCGCAGCAAGTTCTCTGTCCAGGTTATACATATATGTATTCTGCAATTACAGCAGACCGTTACATACAGTATATGAAAATAGTCCTCCATAAAACAGAAATATACTTCCATAATATTTTACAAAGTCATCGCCTTTATTAGGCTTCAAGATCTTGAATTATTGAATTAACTGAATAATGTATTCCCAAAGTACCCGTGCGATGTGGTTTCCGGTAGTGTTGGTGATCAGACCTTCTGCTTGTGGTTTGTTTTCTGCTATGTTTTGTCAAAAGTTAAAGGAAGTTTGTCGTTCATGGCGAATGGTCCATTCGGCCACTTTCAATATGAATGTTGCGTGTTTATGCATTTTGTAAACCTACATTACAGAGCATAATCACCGTAGATGTGAATACCGGAATCTTTGTGAATTTTCAATTACGAATGCGGCAAGATTTGCAGATTCGCAGCATTTGATAGAGCGCACAGTATCGTCGGTTCGCAAATCCAGTGACCGGTGGCAGTTAGGGTTACAGTTAAAGATGCTTAATTACGTAACGGCTACTGAATTGATCCCGTGTTAAGGAATTAATATGGCAAAACCGAAGAAATATGTAGGTGTTTTCAAAATTCTTGAACCCAAAGGTTAGACAATTTTACAAAAAGAGAAAGGTAAACGTGTGACGACCTTCCCTTAACTCTACTATTTGCATAAAATTCGTGCCGGAAATTGAAAACGAAGCGTTTTGGAGCTATAATATCGTAAATACAATAAGCAAACAAATATTATACCGTTGTAATCGGGAAGTACTGCATGATTGTACCGGATGCAAAGAGTCGATGGATGTAATAATAATTTTTACTAGCCGAATAAGTTTTGAATTATATTGCTGGTATACAGTAATTACTAATTAGTCTTACGCATACGATTCTAATAGTATGGTAATGTTCCTTTTAAAATTGTGCATTTTCAGATTGTGATTAAGCGCCCTAAGCGGTTAATTGAATAACAAGGTCTTACAAAAAGTGTCAGTATGCGATGAAAACTTTATCGGGATGTAAACATTCGAGTTGTGATGTGTGGGATAGACGGGCATTGCAGAAATCTGTAAACACTAGTCGGCGATTTTTGTTGAAGATATGAACTGTATAATATTTAGTTTCAAGGCAGAACGAAACATTTGGTCCAGCCTCCAGGTCATATTCTGCAATTTCGACAGATCGTTACCTGTGATATGAAAAATAGCCACAGTCCGCACTTTCGCACTAAATGTTGCAGTTAGCTTACACTATACTTCCGGTACATGATGCATTTTATGTTTTAGGATACTTCATTCATCCGTTGTGTGGAAAAGAATTACAAAATGGTATGGTTTACACTTTACAGCACTTTCTCTTTACCAACTGCTACAGTGCTTATGGTTATTAATCTTTCCCATCGTTCAATGTGCACATTTCTTTGCAGTCGCAGAACAAGAAACCCATGCAGGAGCCGCTGTCCGCAGCCGAGGAGCGACAGATGATGCGGATCGAGAGTGCGATCCAGGGTGCTTTCAAGAATGCGGTGCAGGAACTGAAGGGTCACATGGAGGCTGGGAATAAGGAGCTGAGGGAATTGGTAGAGCGTAAGATGGAGGATGGACTGGTACGTTTGGAGAAGTATGTGGACGATCGTTTCGATTGGCAGAACGAACAAATGGATGAAAAGTTCCAGTACCTGCGCGACCACGTCGACAAGCAATTTGCTGACCAGCGCCGGGAGTCGGATCGACGCTATGTGCACCACCATGTGTGGATGGCGCAGCAGAACCGCCAGCAAAACCAATATGTCCAGCGTGGCTTTATGATGCAGCACATCCATCAAGCTCACAATATGCAGGAAACGCGGCAGCTGGCTGCGAGCTTCGCCCCGGCTGGACCGCCAGTGCCCTACGCACGCTACCACGGAGGTGATGTCCGTCAAATGCAGGCTGTGAACTTCTCTCATGCTGGACAGCAAGCTCCATACGGAGGCTACCACGCCGGCCAACCCCGTCAACTGGCTGCAAATACCCAGCCGACTGGACAGCAGATCGCCTACGGATGGTTGCACGCAGGAAACGGCGGCTCTTGTGGCGAGTCGATGCGCCGTCAGTTTCCGGGCGCTTAATTGTCGTTCTGTTGCAGTCAGGTTTTGTTTCTGCTAAGGTCAACGAAATGTTCTGAACTTTTTTACCTGAGCTGTTTTTGTCCTTTTGTTTCTTTCAGAAGTGGATGTTTACAAGGTGGTATGAGTGTTTTGGTTTTGCATCGGCGTTTTGTGGAAGACGAATTTATTTGGCATTTGTTTGAACTTGTTGCCTAGTTGATTGTTTTGTAAACCACCTGGATTAAAGATATCAGTTGCGGTTCCCAGATCTGCGCCATGAAAGCAAAACCTCGTTAAACAAGTACGTAAAGAGAATCAAAACAATCTGCGAAACAAGTGCTAATACTTACGGAAGTACTGTTGTCATTAAGAACGAAGATGGTGCACGTACTATGCTGATTCCGATACACGTACTTGATAATTTTACTGACTGGTCACTTGTCAAAAAGAGCTTAGTAATAAGAAATATTCAGACATAGTTTGCATAACGGCTATGAATGTTTTTCAAAACGGCAGTTTCACGTTTGTAGCTTTTATTTGCGCTGGTCCTCTATCGATGCCGATGGTTTTTGCCAAATTAAATATGTTCAAGAAATATTCCATTATCTAGTACTAGTTCCTATTACGGAACTCCGTCCCGGGATAACGAAATCTCCCAAACCAAACAACCTCCGCTCGAATAAATTATTTGATCGGATAGAGCATAGCTCAGAAAGGGGACACATGACATTTGATTTCGAAAGAAACGCACGGGCTGTGTGTAATGGGAACAAAATAGATTTTTGTTCCTCACGCATAATACAATACAATACATAATACATTTCGTCTGTCTTGCGCGAGAACGGCACTTTCCAGAACACTGAAGCCGACTC
Source organism: Paramacrobiotus richtersi (assembly GCA_034698045.1). NCBI lineage: Eukaryota > Metazoa > Tardigrada > Eutardigrada > Parachela > Macrobiotidae > Paramacrobiotus > Paramacrobiotus richtersi. The sequence goes on from JAQGAU010003295.1 coordinate 5,175, forward strand.
AAAAGTTGACAACACGCAATGACGGTGCTTGAGGCAGATATTCACCAAACCAATATTCGAACGAAAATCTTTCTTTTCCGAATCAAGTTCAATCAACTAAAAAGCAGGGTGTTCTGGGTCTGGAAAACGAAAATTTCGTCCAGCGTAAATTTTTCCCGCCGAAAGTCTTCTTCCGCGAGAATCCGCGTGCTCCAGAGGAATCAAGTTAAAGGTCGTGCAGACATTTTTGCCTAACGCAGTAAATAGCCGGTTTCAGCCGGACACTTTTGCCGCAGAACCATAGATGATTAGCTTCATCCAGACAACTTTTGCCCTAGCCCTGTAAATAGTCGGATTCTACAGACAAAAGCGTGCGGCGCAATCCGTCCGGCGAAGCAGATTATTTAATTCTGGGCTCCGGAACAAGTGTTCGGCTGAAACTGCTGATCACTTGATCCTGCGCGGCAAAAATGTCCTAATTATGGCATGCAGGTCAAAGCACACGGAGCCTCAGAAAAAAAGCCGCTTACGCCGAACAAAGTTTTACCGTCCGGACGATCAAGAGAGTGCTGAAGGCATGTAGAAACTCTTCTATTACGTACAACAACAATCAAAAAGCCCCAAGAGAAAGAACTTTGATTAGCGAGCAAGGCTCTAGGAATCGAGCGGAACTGACGAAATAATTAGCCATGAACATTCAATTTGAAGTGCTCAAAACGTAACGCGCTGTAAGCGCAATCGCTCGCACTTGCAGATAAGCCTGAACATTTGGTTTGAAGAAGTATAATGTTTCAAATCAATTCTGAACACAGATCTCAAGAAACCCTGAGGCGGCAGCCGAAGGTGTTTCTTGTACTAGATTTATCTCTGAAAAAAATTCCCCAACTTTTATTGAAATTTTTGTAAGAATTGTATATTGACAGTTAAACGAAAAATCGTACTATACAGTCTAGAGGAAGCATTCGCTGTAAATTGCAGACAAATCGCGGATAGTTTGAAATTCGCTTTAGTGATTCGTTGTTCATGTCAGTAACTAGCCTCTGTTCTACGATGCCACGATATCCGATCAGTTTTGAACCTATTGGGTGCTGACAGTCGTCGTATCCTTCATTTGGAATATGTTTTTTGTAACTGCAACCTGTGATATATTACTGCTACGTTGATTTTAATTCTGATGATTTTAATGCTGATCGTAAAATACTTTGTTTTAAGTTTTTGAACTGTGCATGTCAGGGTAAAAGGCATACAGATGTGCATAAGGCCCATGACAGATTTCTAAATACAGTTCGGTTTCTGAAAATGATAAGTAATTGAGTATCGATTCATTTTGCACTCACTACTGTACCAAGTGAGCAGTCGATAAATAAGTGAAATAAAACGAGAGAGAGAGAGAGATTTGGAAACGTGAGAATCAACGAATATGTATATTCGCAAGCTTCTCAATGAAATAGACTCACAACGAGTCACAAGTTAAAAATGTCGAAGAATTTTTGAGAATTTTTTTCACCAAAGTCCAGAATTTTCATATCGGAACACATTAGCAGTTTGGTTGCAATACAGTTTATGATTTATGCAGGAGATAAATCCTTCTACCATGTTATCGCCACGACCCGGGAAATGTGTGTGGTTGATCAGCGGTACGCCAGAGAACCGGTACTGCGGTATCCTTCACCAGCTCCGACACCGACCATGTATCTGTCCTATGTGGAGAAGGCCATCTCGAATTCGGATATGATCATCACCGGTGCCCAAATGGCACAAACATGTACATGCTACGAATTGAACGCACCCGAAGGACTTCCCTTGACCATCGCATCCTTACCGTTTTGTTCCGCAACTACCCGACAGCTGGTAAGGCACAGCGGAAACTTGAAGGCTTTGTCTTCGAATGATGCTTTCTAAATGGAACTTTTACCACTTTAACTTGGTACTTTTAGTGGTGCTAATGGACATACTTATTTTATTAGCTCGGAAGATTTTTATTCAGATTACTGATTAAGGTTTAAAAATTTTCTGTTCGATAGCATAAGTGCGTTTTGCTGATAGTAAGCAGACTTGCTGTAATTTTTACACCAATCTTTCATTTCTCAAAAAAAATGCGCAGACAACTGTAAATGAAATTGTGAAGTATAACTAAATTTTGAAAGGGGTTAAATTAATCGTAAAGTTCGAAAGGCAGTTCAAAAAACAGCTAAAGAAATTGTCTGTAGCCTTTTGCTATTTACTAGCGTAATTTGTATGTTGAATTTTGGTCGATATTTCATCGAATCCTTGTAGTCCAATAAACCTGAAAAAAGTCACAAGAAATCATTAGCAGCACTGTAGATTTAGTATACTGACTGGTTTAACTAATATACGCAGCCAAATAATAATCAGGCACGAGTTCACATTTACAATTGTTAGCCCACTGTAGCACTCCGATAAACCGCTGGCACGAACATACTCTCGACCGGCATTATTGACTTCTCAATTGGCATTCCCCGATATGACACTTTACGGGATGATTTTTGTGGTCAAGTCAGCTCGCAGCTTTATCGAACACGAACTAAATCACTGAAACCTTGTAGCAGATGTCAAATAAATATACTCTACCAGAAAATAGAAAGTAATTATATTCTGAAAAAATTGTTCCGCTTTTTCACAATCATGCGGAACTGTATATATATAGCCACTATTCTCTTTGCCGTGTCAGTTTGGTTACCAGTACTGAAGCATGCAAAAACTGGACTCAATTCTTTCACAACAATGGAAAACGGAGTGAATGTTACGCATATCACATTGAACGACGCTTCCGAACAGTTGCTGGATTGTTCCGGAATACCTACTCGACCGTATGTCATGATATACAGTGCGTTTTAATTTACAATGGCCCACGGGAAGGATCCAGGAAAAGTGAGCCTAAATGCCGGCCGACGGCATCTGGGTCGGCACTGAAGTACCGATGTTATAAAATAAACCGGAACATTAACGATGTACATCGAGTGGACTGTTACTTGTAACGTTGATTCTTATTCGTATGATATTCTGTGTCTTTCGTGCTGTATATGTGTAGTAACACTGCTAACATTTTAATTATTATTTTACAATTTATATAAGTCACACCGTTAAATTATGTAATCGCCTACACTGTTAGTGCTTCTGATTACTGAATGGGAATTGGGTTGTCATTACAGGCTATGTCCTTTTAAGTTGATTTTATTTTAGTTTTTATTAATTTTATTTAGGTTTTATTTTGTATAAAAGCTCGATATATCGAGCTAGATTTTATATAAAATCTAGCCAAATTACGTGCGGACGTTACCGTCTGGAGCAGACCATGGGCAATCGCGGTTAGCAGAAAACGAGGCAGTTTTCATATGTGATTATTTGTTTTCATTGCGATACAGTTTTTATCAAAACAAAACATCAAATGCCACGGTTAGGGATGTACTAAACAGATCAACGTAATAATATCGAAAACATGCCAAAACCACCTAGGGGCCAGGATGAGCGCAGTTATTCGACATGTTACAAAACAAATATAAGGCCACATGGCCATTTTCAGTTCCACTTTTTCGCTGTACAAAAAAATGAACCTTCGAAGCGCACTTATCTAACTAAAAACACAGTAACAGCAGAACATCCTTACAACCGCTACAAAAACCAGATACGTAAAAAATAACCAGATGATGCAATTAATTTCGCTTTTTAGCGATTATTCTGGCTGTCCTCATAAAACATGAAGTCCTGCAAAGTAAAAAAAAGTCAGCAAGTAACAAGACAAACTAGAAATCCCGTGTAAAATCAAGCAACTCTGCTTTAGAAAATTACGATGAAAAGTAAACATATGCAGTTCAACCAGAATGCGAAAATCACACAAAATTAGATCCGCAGTTAGATCTGCTGTTTTATTATATCAACGTACAATGAGGAAAGCTGCAGCTAGCAGCGTCGCCTAGCAGTGACGTGGCACATCCAGATCCAGCGGGAATGTGATGCCGAACGTATCGGCATCCGTGACCAATTCCCGAAGTCCGCCCCACTTTTTAGCGATTTGGCCGACTTCAGCCTTTCCATCGGCCGACAGCACCTGCGCAGAAAGTGTCAGATTCTATTATGATGGCGTAGTGCAGTGTACAACTCGGCTGCTGTTGTTTTATTGCTTATACTGGTATGAAACTTAAAAACAGTAGTCAGCATTCTCTAAAACGTTTTTAAAATGCTGGTTGAACTAATTTCCAGTGTAGAAACATCACCCGAACGCTAAATATAAACATCCTCAATTGCCATATAAAAAATTCACCTTGACTGTGACGTCATTCCCGCAGCAAATGGACGTACAACATGGTCCTTCGATCTTCAGAACCGCTTCACCCTGGGCATTCTTAACTGTGAATTTGGGAACACAGAGTGCCCGGTTTTGCTCGAATATACGACCAAGGGGCCGGGGTTTCCGGGTGGTGCTTCCATCGTCTACAAATATGCATAGTTGTGAATCTAATGCAAAACGCATGAACTATAAATTATTAGAGAATTTCACATGCATAAATATATACTGCATAATCGTACTTGACTGCACTAGGACGAAAATTTTTAAGCTTATCGTAAAATACGTACCTGTAAACAGCAGGGACATGAGCAACCGGTGCAGTTATACGGTCGATGAATCCAGTAAACAGTAAAATCCAGCAAACACTGCCAAAACACAACGAAACCACGTAATTCTAAACCAAAATTCCTCTGGCCTGAACAATGTAAATCGCGTCAAGACTGAATACCATACTGCATTAACCATCTGACTAATGAAGGATTATTATTCGTGTGTTAAATTATCGAACGTTCATAAAGGGAAGAAAAGCCAGATATTTATAAATACCGAAAGCGCAGAAAAACAGCCTACGCTTCAGCGAGTTACAGTGTTACGATAACCGGTGAGATACAGGTACCGTACCCTCGAGGAACTCCTTTTTCTGCTAACCATCGATAGCGTCCATCATGTGGAGATATTATAGACCAGGAGGCACTCCGGGGATCGGTTCGGGAACAGCCACCCACACGATCTGTCCTGGCATCATCTGGCCAGGCTGCATGTAGGCCACCCCGGGTTCACCGCCCGGCGGCCCGTAATACCCTGTACCGGAAGCAGAAACATCAGTGAATATTTAAAGAACAAAAGGAAGCAACATTTTTATAATAATTTCTGCGGAAAAAAAAGACTGAAAGGGTAAAGAATGAAGTGTAAAGGAAGACACATTACTGAATATTTAAACGACAAAACCGAGTAGCATATTTCTCATAATTTCCGGTAATTTTTCAAGAAAAATCACGGGACTGCGGAGACTGATTTGACGTTTGGGTCAAACGTTCGGAATATTCACAAATATTTTATAAAATATAATAAACAGGAAAGCGAAGATATCCGTTTCCACGTACAAATAACACCAATCAAATCATCTGCAAAGTATGCTTGTTCTTCTGATACAATTGGACAAAGACGGCGTCCTTTTCCACTCATAATTACGAAACTTCATAGCCATAAAATAATACAACACTGTCTGAACTGCCAGAACTGGTACTGGCTACGTCAGTGTGATGTACAACTATATAATATTATTCAGTATATGTTCATTTGAGGATTTTAACATGCAGCTCATCGGGTTGCTGCGTCTGATAGACAGCTTGCCCATAACCAGGATGTTGTGTCTGATAGATAACTTGTTGTCCATAACCTGGAGGAGGCGGCTGATGCACCGGAAATGCCGTCGGTCCGTTGAAATTATCGTCCTGGCGGAAACGGGTTGTTGCCGGACGTCGCTCGTGGCATTCCCGTCAAGAAATTGTAACGCAGAACTCAAACAATCCAAAAAATTCTCCTCAACCACCTGCAAAGTAAATTTTTCGTATATTACGCGAAGTCGGGATAGCAATATTACGTCAACACGGAAGTCAATAATTATAAAGATTATGCAACAACTCAAAAGAATCAGAAGATTATTAATGCATTGAACGGCAAAGGCAGTTCAAATTTTAAAGCATTTTGATGGAATTCACACTCAGAATACGGAAGCGTGTATGATTCGCCTTACATCTGGCATAGCAGTGAATCTACCGACGACTTACGAATACCCGCGAAAAAGTTGACAATCTGAGTCTTTGACGTCAAATTACTGATCATTCACATTTAGCATCACAAGCAGTTGCTTACTCACAAAAATATCTGAAAGTAATGTCACGGCCCATACAGTACTAACTGCATGGGCCGTGGTAATGTTGGCTGACGAAACTGTTGTGGCAAACATATACCAGAAAAGGAGTCAGTGCAAGAGCATATTCATACGTACGTCATTGTACGTATGAATATGCTCTTGGTCAGTGGCAGAAATCAGAAATACAAGCACGAAGCACCTCACCTACAGATAGCTCACTGAGTCTGACCCACTTCCTCCAACTTCTTCACACGGAGATGGCTACGTCAAAACGCTCCAAAAAATGATATAATTCCGCGTCAAATCAAAGAACTGTGCGGAACTGATAACACGGAATCTGCTATTTTGCCTAGATCAATCATCAGGCTAGATGTGTGCTGCAGCAAACTGGTACATTCGGGTTCGTATGAAGTCGCAAGACTGACGATGAGGTTTGCAGCACGATCGTAATCTTCCGTAGTACGCACACGCACAAAGCCAGACAGATCGGGAAAGGCAGCAAGCGGACGCCACGCGCAGGCAGCAGGCGGTCACGAAAAAATGTACAAAAAGGTGCGCGAATATTATTGTTAAACTGGCAAATTAGCTGTAATTTAAAGATCACTAATAAAAAGAACCAAAACATTTTGAAGGATGAAATTAAATTCTTGACACTAACTGCAATCGGAAGAAAAACTACTGAATTAAGCAAACGTCTAACTGCGACTAAATTACTTTTTCAGAATTTTTTTCTGGAAATACCCTGCAATTTTCAATATTGATCAGTACAAAGAAAATCGGCACCTGTCAGAATGGCCCTTTTAGGATAAAGCCACAATTTCAGTTTTGACATCGTAGGTTTTGGAAAAAACCAACTGCTTGTAGACTGTGTTCTGAAATAATCATCCGCGGGAGGCTGCATTGTAAATTTACTACCCTATACGGAAACACGTGCAAGGCAGATACGTGCTTTCGAGTACGACGCCACCTGACCTAAAATGACCGACTGTTATGCAACTGAACAACTTGTTCTCCTCAGCAGCTATTCGAATCCTATGTCCTGATGCAAGGCAGAGAACGCAAAGCACCGATTACACAGCATGCATGTTTTGCATTACAATAATGTCACAATTTCAAACGTATTTTTTTATACTGTTGTTCCTCTTTTCGATACACGTCCAGTCGGTGATAACTGAACTGGCAGTAAACGTAGCGTAAATAATTAAACGCCCGGATTCGGTAACACAAATGACCTGTCTGTTCGCACCGAGTGGTACTTCATTGCAATGATAACAATGGTGAATGAATGAATGACAACTGAGCTGCTTCGATTCCGAGTGACAAAGGAGATCTTGTTCATTGCAGCTAGCGCTTCATACAGCCACTGCTTCATTGATCACGATCACATGGCGCACATTGAACGGTTAAAATGACGTCATCCGTTGCGTAACAGGTGTCTCCAGATTTCCGAAAGTGCGTTTTTCCACCCGTCACAGTGTCACTGGGTTTTAGATACTTCTCATTATGTAAAATAACCCGTTCACGTTATTTACCATGTTTTATTTAATGACTGATCTTACAATTAGCAACGTGCCTGTTCGTAGTTAAATGTTGTACATCAAAGCTTGACCAGCTGATTAGAGTTCACTAATCCCTTCATGATACGCTAATTAGCTTCAAGACTTATTTCAATTTCGGGTGATCTATTAAAATTTAACTGTAATTTCTTTAAATGCAGCAGTGCGTTGACTTCGAGATGGCTTTCGCAGGACTTGGATTCAGCCTGTCTAGCTGCCAATTCTCTGCATTCTCTGTCCAACTTTCCCAGCTACGGTAAATAGCTGTAAACATCGTTTCTGGCATCTGCTGCGCGCGACGCTGGCACGTGTTGGTTCCATTGTGCGACTGTCTGGTCACGTGATTCTTTCCGCGGGCTGGCGCGATTGGGCTGATGGAATTTTAGGCAACGTAGAAACAAAATCCCTGTTTTAGTACGATCATCCCTCGTACTCGTACTAGTTGCGTAACAGATTGAAGCTAATTAAACGGTGATCCTGTAGGCAATAAATTAGCCACGCCTCTGCGGGTGCAAAATTTTCCGTTTTCGCTGGCGCAACGCTTCGCAGCTTCAGTGAAGTTTTACATCATTCAGTCGAGCCGTGCACAATTTATTCTCATTCATTCGGGTTTTCAG